>JANHGC010001764.1:908540-940944 GCA_027560395.1 Boaedon fuliginosus
AGAAAAAAAACAGAAAAAAAAAGAACTTAAAAACCAGGGAAACCAGTTTGATAAAGTGGTTAAAGTGCTTGCCTAGAAACCAGGAGACTATGAATTCTAGTCCCACCTTATGATGATGAAACCTGACTGACTGACTTTAGACCAGTCATTCTGTCTCAACCCAATTTATTTCACAGTTCTGGAAAAAAATAGGAGTTAATGTACACTGCCTTGAGTTACTTATAAAGTAATCCACTTGCATCTTCTTAAAAGGTTGTTTGAGTGATGAATTTTAACTGATTTTATAATGCCTGAACAGGATGTAGGAAATATCTGCAATGACGCAAAAGGGAGGGCAAAACCACCATCATTGGTTCTAGCTTTGTGTTCGTAACTTCACAGCCAGTTTTCAGACTCATCTCCCTTTCAACCACCTTCACCACTAAACCTTATTTTTCTTTCAGGTAGGGGTATGCAAAATATTGCGAACCTGAATTTGAAACTGCTTATCCTAGCCATTCTGGAATTCTTCCAGGTATGAAATGAGGCTTACTTCAATTTCAGAATACCTACTTCAAATTTAAAACAGCTGCTTCAGGCTTGAAACAGTTCTGGAAGAGTCAGAACGGCCCATTCTGACCTTGAGACAACTATTTCATTTCAAAACATTTTGTATGGCCAAAATATACCTTTTGTGTAAAGGTAGAACTTGTACAGGTTTAACAGAATGAAACTTAATTAAAAACAGAGCATGGAAATGCGCTGTTGGTTGTTTTAAGTCACATTTTCCTCCCAACTTTGTATATTAGGTTGCACTCAAAATGACCCTACAGTATACATCTTATATGTAGAATTAAATGGTATCGACTTTATGTAAGGAGTGCAGTGGGATTCCATGGTGAAACTGAATCCCTACCAATATTATCTATTGCTAGAGGTACCATGTTTCCCTGAAAATAAGACCCTGTCGTATATTATTTTTGTCACCCAAAAAGGCACCAGATCTTATTTAGGGGGTCATCATCCACTGACTAACCTATTAGTTAGGGGCACACGTATATTGGGTGCACGTGTAAAAACCAAGCCAGGTCTTACTTTCAGGGGAGGTAATATTTTCAGGGAAACGGTACTCTTATAAGAAACTGGGGAAGCCAATTAAATTATCTGCTGGTGTTCCTCCTTTTAAAAAAAAGGGAACATATCTTATATTGGGGTGTTATTGGTTAAGCTTCTCTTCTCTTCTCTTCTCTTCTCTTCTCTTCTCTTCTCTTCTCTTCTCTTCTCTTCTCTTCTCTTCTCTTTTCTCTCTTCTCTTCTCTTCTCTTCTCTTCTCTTCTCTTCTCATCTCATCTCATAAAATTTAGCGTATGAGACCTATTTATTTTGCAGTTCTTGCACAGACCTAGGAGTGTTTAATGAACAGAATGGTAAACATCTACAGATTGTGCCTCTGGTGTCCAAACTATCAGCATATTTAACATGCTCAGCATGAGGCTAAGATATTACAGCTGATAATAGTCGTAATTGACTTTCTTGTGCATTCTGTTTCCTCTCTCCCTCTCCAACCCAGGGAGTAGTCATGAGGGCAAACGGAATAGATGGTTAGCACATAGGACATCCCAAACATTTTTTTTTAAATAATAATATGAGATGAAATAAATTGGAGCAAAAGTGTAATAAATGTTGGTAACGTTTATGATATTGATAATATAGAAAGCATGGAGGAAAGAAAGAGAATATTGGGAATAGAGTATTATTATTGCCTCATTAGCTCAAGCAGACTTTGCTTTCCTAAATTGTTAATCTGAGACACCATTATTTTATGTGAATAGGAACAGATCAGTGAGTTGGGAGATATTCTGTGCAAAAATTAACAAAACTTCTTAGGAAAAGAAACTAACCTCTATGATACGGTGTTTGACAGTGGCAGCCATCTCCCCGCCCCCCATTTCTGTTCTCTTGCCTTCACGTCTTTTCCTGGAAGTAACTGATGCAGACCCCAATGCCTGTGTGGTCGGAGAAGATAAAGTTATAATGCTTGAAACACTGTAAGCATTAGTGTTTCGTTTGTCAGGCAGTAAATTCTTTTTGTGAGTAAACTGGGTTGTAACGATTAACATAGGATCTAGTCTGTTGGGACTCCAGCTTTGTGATCTCACTTTCAGCTTAGATTCAGGGCTGGTGTATATTTATCTCATACTGTTTCAGGCATTGCTAAAGCACCCATCGCTATTTGGCATCTGCATTCATAAAAATGATTCTCTTGCTATATAATCTCACACTATGCTGTTCCCTTCCCTGATACGTTACAGGTACCGAGGTACTCCCTTAACAATTACAATTTGGACAATTGCTCTTCTAGCAAAATAGTTGTGAAGTGAAATATCCCTGTGACTGCTTTTCTCAATGGCTGTGATCTCAGCACTCTTACGGAACATAAGCTTTGTGGAAAGACTGTAGCTGGTCACCTCAACCTGAAGCCAGAGATTCTCAGAATGTGTATCATGATTCTCTAGAGAACGGGTGTCAAACTCATGTTGTCACATGATGTATTGTGAATTCCCCCCCCCATTTGCTAAACCGGGGGTGGGTGTGGCCAGCGCATGATACATCCAGCCCACAGGCCGCAAATTTGACACACCTGCTCTAGAGGATTTCAGTGAATTTGCGGGAGTTTACACTAGGTCTCTGTCTTTCTGAACACCAGCAGCTTTTACTAAGCTTCAGGCATTGGGCCAGACTGTGTGGGAGATCTAGCCACTACTTCACTGGCTTTTGCGCTCCTAGCAACAGTTTGTGAAATATCCCCAACAAGCTCCAGAGTGCTCCTAATGCCAGTTCAGCCACGATTAATGTGTTCTTGCCTTGTATTCATATTTTCTCTTTATGAAATATTGCTTTTCCTCATTTCTTCTGTGGTTCACGCTCAATTTTGGTACTGAACCTTTTAGCCTGCTGCAAGTAGTGCAGAGCCCAGGCCTTCTATCTTGAGTTATCATTCTCATACCCAAAAGAGAGGTAATGTAATATTTGGGCAAAGGCCATTGAATGAAGACCTGGTTCTAAAAGTGATTTTTGATAACACAGCAGCTTTGTGTATGCAAGATTAGCTCATATTTGGACAACTGACTAGCTACCACTCTTAATTTTATGAGTTTTGAGAGACTTGGGGGATACAATAAAGAGAAAATTTTTATTTCAAGGCTATAGATGCACTTATTTTGTAAATGCCTGTACTTGAAGAAGGGGATGGCTTCTTTTACAGTCTTTGAATGTAAAAAAAGATGATGATGAAGAAGAAGATGATGATGAAGAATTGTTGTTAATTCCCTGTTCTTCTGTAGACTTTTAGGAACCAAACAGTATGACACAATGGCTACCAGAGCCGTTGGACAGGATCTAAAATAGCAGTATCTTAGAACAGTATCTAAGGAAGCTTTCTGTCCCAGTAATTCTATTTGAGATCTAATCCTTAGATTGGAGTTAAAATACTGCAGTTTCATGAAAAGTTTAACAGATAGATATAACCATTGTTATATTTAAGATTAAGTGTAAATTTAATTTCAAGCGGATTTTGTTTGTCCCTAAAAATCCATCCTTCCTTTGTTCCCTCCCATCCATCCATCCATCCATCCATCCATCCATCCATCCATCCATCCATCCATCCATGCATCTTACATGATATTGTTTGTTTGTTTGTTTGTTTTAAAAGGGCTTAGGATATATCCTCTAATTTTCCAAAGTAAAATGCTTCTGATGGAGATCAGGCTATTTCCCAGAGGGAAGGATTTAAGTTACAAGTGAAGTTTTCCAGGCAGCTTTGGTTGCATTGAAATGTAATCTGCTTTTTGGCTCCAAAGGCTGTCTCCCTTCCTCACTGTCAGCCCCAGCTATATATGAGCTTTTTCTCTTTTTAAAGTCTGAAGGGAAATGGGCTATTTGCAAAGAATGACCACTTACTATGATCTACATTTTCTGTTTGCATAGAAGTAACCTGATACAGCTTTTCCTGCTGGTGTTTGCCTGTTTTGGGTTTTGTTGATGCAAGATTTTAATGATTGTGTCTCCTTATCTGTGCAATTACATGGTCTGAAAGACTAGGCTGTCAGCAACATCCTTGGTCCCAAGTATTCTCTGGCTCCAGGATTTAAACTTGCTAATGTTTATGGGGGATAGGGGAGGGTAGTATCCAACTAGAAAATAGATAAAGCATGCTGCTATGCGAGAGTCATATAATAAAAATATTGGTAATTTGCAATAAAAAGGAAGCTATTTTCTTCTTTGAGATACATTAGCCAATTCATTAAAAAAATAAGCAATCACATTTCTTCATTTCTATTTGAAGGATTTTTTTAAAAATAAAACAGTATCATTGTATAGATTTAGATATTACAAAAAGTCTTAAAAATTGTTGAACTAATATTGTATTTAAATAGCAGTGGTTAGATATGCATTTCTTGGAGATAATGCTTGAAAGAAATGATTCAATAAATCCCTAACAGCTGGATGTCAGGTTTGTCATGATATCTAAGAGACAAAAATCAAGATACATATTGTTATGGCCAGCCCTCATTGCAAATATTCATTCCACACAGATTTATCTCTTTGCATTACCTTCCAACCAATAGCTGCTACTGTAATATCTATATTGTACTTGACATTACTTCCTGTTATTTTATATATTCAGATGGACCAAACCTCACCATAAATCTAACCAGATTGTCACTTTAAAACAACAATAACAACACAATCTGGAAAACTTTTTTTTTCCCTTTGTAAAAATGGTCTTTCGTTTCTATTGTTTAAAATATTTGCTTTCTTTCCTTGTTTCTTCTTTGGAAAATATATGTAGAAGAGCACTTTGTTTTGAATCCCAAAAGCTAAAAACCATAAACAAAGAAATCTCAGCAATTTTTTTTTTAAAAACTAGTGACTCCTTCAGTAATAATCAAATGTTAGCTTTATTTCCCTGGCAATTATTAATTTATCTCAGCCGGGAACACTTGTTATTCTAATGTGCGTATTGGTTCACCTTTTATTGTCTATAAAGTTTGTGAAATCTGCCATTGTTACGTAGGCTTTTGTTAGATAAAATATCCTAAACGTCTGTTCTTTTTCATTTGCCTCTCCATGTATGTGTGTGCTGTGTGTATAAACACAAGGCAGCCCATCCTTCTTTGCTAAATAGCTTGACTGGTTTTTTTCTAATCAGGACCAGTTTTTTTAAAAAAGAAGAAATAAAAATAAAAAGACAAACCATCCTTTCAGCGATACATGTAACTTGTTTCTTGGCGGATGCTATAGATTTTTCACCAGAGAATGCTCTTTTTGCTGTGGATGTAAGACTTGAAGAAGTAACGTAATTATTCCTTTGTGTCAGCTTCAGGAAACTCCTGCAGCAGCTGATGTGCCACCTCTAGATTAACTAGCAATAGATCTTTTATCTTTTCTTTTTTATTATACCTCTAGTTATCTGGCCGGAACTTTTTCTGTCACACTTTTGAAAGTAGCAAGAGAGTTGTCATTGGGGAGGGAGGGGGGAAATAAATTATATTTTCCTTTTTTAAAGAACCTTTGTTTTTGTATCCATCAAAAGTACCCCCCCCCATATTTCACTAGTATGTTAAAGTGGGAAAAATTGAATTTAAGTTTCAAGTTAGCCTGGTGCCACTTCTGAAATTGAATAGGCCACATGAATAATTTCTGAATGATTGCTGAGATAACATCCTGTCTTCTAAGTCAGTCCAGAACATTGACCTATTCAAGAGTTTTGCTTTTCAGAGTGCTGGGTAGGATGGCTGTAGCATGCAGGTAATCCTTGATTTAGAAACACATTTGGGAGTAGAATTTCTGTCATAAAAAGGTATGGTCACAAACCGAGTCCTGATTTTAGGACCGTTTTTACCATGGGCCTAAGCGAATAACCCACAGTCATTAAGCAAATTACATGGCGATTAAGCAAATCCAGCTTTCCCAATTGTGTTTGTCAGGAGCCGGACAGGAAAATCACAAATCACAATCATGTAACCGCAAGCAGTTGCAGCTGTTGTTGTAAATGTGAAATGGTTTCCATGGGCCCAAATTGCAATCATGGGACAATGGGGGTGTGTGTTGTGTGATGTGACAATGGGAGTTGTGTGACAGTTGCAACATCGAGGATTGGTCATACAGTCAAGTTTATAACTTTACAGTAAATTACATTTACATCATAACTTTGAATGGCCATAAGTTGAGGACTACCTGTTACCAATTATTATAAAGTATAAAAATTAAGGAAAAGGTATGCAGGGAAGTTAAAAACAGTAAGGATTTTGGAAACTAGACTCCAGTTTTTCCCTGTTTTCCCTTTCATTACAGATACCTTCCGAATTGCAGAATACATACGTTACATGCAATTAACCCATTTTCTTCCTTTTATTAATGTGGAGTAGCAATGCAAACCACTGCATTAAATAACAAAAGAGAGTTTACTGGTTGTTTCAAAGCATATGTTATGGTATAATTATAGGCAAGCATGCATTTCTCAAAATATTCAGGATGCAGAGATTACTATTCCTTCATTTGAGGATCAGAAACAGATATAATTGCCCATCTTGCAACAGTGACTCTAGTTCTAAGCATATTCCAAAATAAGGAGCATTGAAATAATTTCTGAACATTTATCTTTAAGATCAGATAGAATGTTATGGCTGATTTTTCTAATCTTATTAGGCACAAATGTAACATAGGCTGCATTTGGCCATTTTGCAAGCCAAGCAACAGATTTGGCACGATTCATATTTTCCCAGCTATTTGAAAAAGAGCAAGTTTGAAATTTACATTGTTGGTTTGACTCTTCTATTCTTTGGCAAAGTAGTGAGTGAAACAAAGGCGACCAGGGCAGATTTAACTGTTCACAGCTTTGTAGTTATTTGTTTGCATTTGCAAAAATATCTTTTGCTGCCTTAGCTGTAGGCAGCTTTGTCAAAGAGAGATGAACATTCACGGAAGTGCACAATGCCTGCTCTCCTGCTGTGCTGTAGAATGAAGTTTGCTTCTTAGTACAGAGAAGATCCACAGATATACATCAGTTTCTAATTCTGGGTGGAGATGAGTAATAGTTTTGCATAGAAATATGCAAGAGTAGTGGAGAAGTAGATGCAGCATACTCTTGTCATATTAATGCCGAAGGGCTTTGGCGATGGGGGAAGGCAGCCCGGTAATTGGTGTCTAATAACAATTTAATGAAATAATTAATGCGGAGCTGCACGAAAGCCCTGTCGAAGTTCAGTTTGCATACCCTTGGTCTGTAATTACTGATTAGGAATGGTGCATTCTGAACAGCCTTGAAAGCGTACTTTTAAGTGTTGTTATTATTTCGGTAATACCCAGGCATGCCCGGCAGAAATTATTTCCCTTGGGATAAAAATTGCAACCCCATTTCTTTTATTGGTAAGGGATGTTTACGAAGACAAACCTCTTCGCATCAAGAAGTAGCGTCTTCACTAAATATAGATGTTGAATTTAACCCAGGGAGCGGGGAACCCTGCCATCTCAGAAAAATCTTACACCTTTTTAGTTCTTTGCTCCTGGTTTGAACAGGTATTGAAGCTGCCTGTTACCCAAAGGATCACATTGATCCTGAAAATGGGAATGCAAAAGGGTGCTTGAAGTGTGGTCTTCCTGCTCTGTTTCTTGAGGCAACTGCACTGCTTTCTTTCTTACAAGGTTGTTAGATGTCTTTTGGCCTTGCAGGGTTTTAGCTTGAAAGTTCCTCGAAATCCTGGAATTCTTGTAAGAATGTGCCACCATTCTTCACACAGATGACGTGCTTCTTTTCTCATGGTTTCCAAATTGAAGTCCCCTTCACTTGTTAACTGAAAACAGACGATTGTTTTTTCCTTCCCTCATGGCCAGATTTCTCCTCAGGCATAGAATCGGATCTCTACTGTCTCATTTAATGGTGAACATGAGTTGATAATTTTCATTTTCGTTTCTCTCCCCAGTTGTGAAGATGAATGACGTAGACCACCCTCTTGAATGACGTTGGGCATTTTATAACTGGGATCGTTAAGGAATAAAAAAGAAAAGCGTTTTAAAGGGGGTCAATAATGGTGGCTCCTGATTGCAGAATGAAAAGGTTTTGGCTGCTTCTGATAGTCAGCTTCCTGCAGTGTTCAGAAGGTAAGATATGTTAATGTGTAATTTGTAAAAGTAAAATATAATTCAGATTTATGATTCATCCTTGTCTGAAGGGGCAACGTAATTCATTTTCGAAATGATGCTTCATATTTCTGTTACATGAGTCCCCTGGAGGAATGCTATTCAGTCACATATTTTGGAATACATTGATGCATTTTGGAACTTTTACTTTATTTTTGTCATGCTATGTTACTGTTATTTTTGACATATTTTAGGATTATTCTTTCACATGATTTTCTATATTTCGGTAGAAGTTGTGTTCCTCTTTAGAATCTCTCTCTGCCTCCCTCCCTCCCATCTATCTGTCTGAAATTATATAAGAAAATACTATAGGTTTAAATATCCTTGATCCACTGTAAAAAAATGAAATGGTAAATATCTATATGCTCATAAAGAGATGCAGATACATAATCACAGCGATGAATATATAGATTTTTAGGTCTTACTGGCAGATGTGTAGTAAGTTGAAAATAAGCACAATTCATTTCAAAATCAGGTCACTGAAATTGAAAGTGAGTTACTGTCAGCCTATATCTTGTTCCCACTTAAAATTATTTTCCTACTTGTTCATGCAGTATCTAAGGGAATATTTAAATTAGAGAAAAGAATAAGCTATTTTTTTTCTCTTTTGCAATATTTTTCATAGAGATACTAAGAGGTACCAATGACAAACCGTCATGACACAAATCTTGTGGCTGACTTACTTGTATCCAATATCAGGACATAAATTCAAAAGGCTAGAGTTTGAGTCATGACAATACTAAGCACAATTTGTCATTTTTGCATCATAGCGATTTCTACTAGATACTTATCTCTGATCAGTTTCCCCGGCTTCACAGACTTAAGATATTTCATTGCAATTCTTGCATACTATAAGTAGTGTTATAGTATTATCCATGCAATAGCTTAACAGTTATTTATCCATTTAAGTTTCCCTGAAATGAATGAGGGTTGCATGTTTGTGTCAATAACCAATTTGAATGCCATAAAAATAGGAACATGTATAGTACCTTACTGAAAAAGCTGGAAATGAGATGCAATTCCCAGAACCGCTTAACAGACGATAATTTACAAACTGGTTATTGATGCAATTTTATTTCGTGTCTTCTCAGAAGTAAATATCATGGAATTCTGTAAAAAATTATTCTAGTGGGACCAAAGCTGCAATTTTGCTACCTTTTAAAAAAAATTCCTTTCTTTCGAAATGATTTTTTGCTAAAAATGTCAAATTAAAAAATAGAGTGATATATCACCAGAAATTAAGTGCAGCGAGTAGGTGTTGAACTTGAACAAGATTCCAAAGTTTGATTTTCTTCTCTGTCAGGTAATTCATCTTGAGTTAGTTATCCTCCCTTTTTTCAGAGACTTATCCGGATAAAATACAGTAGCCCTGTCAAGTCAGAGAAAAGACAAGACAATCAAATGTGTATTTTTAACTACCTGAATTTATTGTACTGAGTTTGGATATGCATAGAATTGCAGCTAAATTATAGCAAGCTGTGCTTAAATGTATGCATATATCATATTCAGTTTTTCTGTGTTTACATGAAGAAAATTAAAAATACAGAACTCCTTACTCAGGTATGAAGATACCCCATTTAGTTTTGGCTGAGGACCTATTTTTACAGGGTAGCTTTGGTCTTGTAGCTGGTATGCTGCCAGGATAGACTGAAGCCACTCTAAGCTATTTCAGAATTAGTATATTCTGTGGAAAAAAATATTTTTTTCCTGTGTATGAAGCTGGATTTTATGGAGAAAGAATCCTTGGTAGTTGATAAACTGCTCCACACTAGTTTTCCCCTACTTGTCCTATTGTAGGGCTTTTTACCATGATGGTCATTTATGTTTTGGCTGTTGGAATGTATAGAGCTTAAGAAGAGAACCAGGAGCTGTTTCACTTGCTTGTATGTGGTTTAGTTAAGGGAATATTGACTTCGTTGGAAGATGAAATGCAGCAGTTTCATGAAGTCAATATTCCTTTCAATAATAGGAAAATAGAATGGCCAATTTGCTCACCAACTCCTCTGTCACACCCCAGTTTGCAAGTAACAAGCAATAGTTGTGGCAGAATTAGAGAACTATAGGAGCTTTGACTGTATTTTGAGTTCTTCTGAAACAGAGAAAGAACTTGGTTTTGCCTGGGCAATTTCAGCCTATTCTCACTGGTGATTGATCTTGTATTATACAAAAGCACTCAAACAAGGAGGAGATGATGAATTTGACCAGACTGGAAAGGAGAGAGCATTGCTGTATGCAGACAGAAGCACTGACTAGCCTTGTTGCTGAGATTGATAAGGAAGGCTATAAAGACTTGTTTTCCCCCTGTCTTAAGAACAGAATAAAAAAGGTATTGGTATGATTGTGGGAATGAACCCTAGTTTTGTAGGTTTTATTACAGTTTTCAAGATCCCTTCCAAGTCTTAGGAGGCACCCCATTAAAGATCGGGAAAGTCAATGTATTCTTAGTTTTACATACCAAACATTGCCATTTTATTTATTACCCATTATTGTACTTGGACTCATAATATTTAGTTGTGGTCAGAGAGAGGCAGATTTGTGAGCATCTTGTATTTTTAATTCTATAGAAAATGAAATCCAAGGTGTTGCAAAGCATTGATATAATTTAGACCATAGTTTGACGAAAACTCTTGATTTACTTTGGGAAAATTTGGAGATTAGTATGTCTTGACTAATTCCAAGTAACAATTAAAAAAACACTTTGTGTGTTCCAGTAACTATCATTGGAAATAAAAAAAAATATGATTTAAGAAACTATTAGATGAACTATGTAAGTATAATAAGTATGGTTCCTTAAAGATAAAGGTTCCCCTCGCACATACGTGCTAGTTTTTTCCCGACTCAAAGGGGCAGTGCTCATCTCCACCCCTAGAGTCGGGAACCAACTAACACATATGTGTGAGGGGAACCAAAGAGCCAGCGCTGTCCGAAGACGTCTCTGTGGTTATGTGGCTGGCATGACTAAACTCCGAAGGCACACGGAACGCTGTTACCTTCCCACCAAAGGTGGTCCCTATTTTTCTACTTGGCATTTTTACATGTTTTCGAACTGCTAGATTGGCAGAAGCTGGGACAAGTAATGGGAGTTGACTCTGTAATGTGGCGCTAGGGATTTGAACCGCCCAACTGCCGACCTTTCTGATCGACAAGCTCAGCGTCTTACCCACTGAGCCACCATGTCCGTAATGATTCCTTATGAGGAGATAAATCCTGCAAATTGTTAAGACTATTTTTTTCCTTCCAACATTAGTCTGGATTCAGTGATCTGTGTTTTTTTTTTCTCTCTCCTTCAATTCTTATGAAAATTTCATGTAGAATAGAGATGGCTCAGTTATGATACTTGAAAATGTTCAGAAGGTTAGGTCTGGTAATATTTATGGACAAAAATTATCTTCTCCCTGGGGAAAATACCGGTTTCTTTTCTTCCCCCTCCATCTAATTTTGTATTCAATATGGTACTGCAATTGAGATTTAGCTAAAAATATATGCTAAGAACATAAAATGTGAAATAATATGTTCCCATTCACTTCTTCCTGAAGCCTTCTGAATGACAAACACAACTGTTTACTCCATGAATATCCTGCAAAAAGCTTTTACATATCTATTTAGTTTAATGTTGGCTCTGTTCTAAGATACGGCTCATGGGCTTGAATTGGAAAAAAAAAGTATAGTAGGAACTCTAATTTAGATTTCACGGAATGAAGACCAGCAATCTCTCTCAGGGGATATTGCCCTTCAAAAGCCTGGTTTGCCTGACCAACTTTTAAGACTATTTCCCCCCTCCCCTATTGGGTTGATAAAGTATTGAAGGCCAAGTCTTCAAAACACACTTCTCACATGTGGTCTGTTAAAAAATCATCACGATTTGTTAGAGATAATTATCTACATATGTTCCTGGTGGTCTTTGCATACCAGTATTTGAATAAAATTTTTATTTTTCCGGGAACGTTCAGTTTACAAATGAGAAGGCATGTACTGCCTTTTTGTTAAAAAAAAAAAAGTCTTCATTTCTCACTTGAAAAAAAATTAGGGAGGAAATTGGGAAGAGTAGACGGAAGGGAGCCACACTAATTAAAAATTATTAGAATAAATCAAAAGCTGTGGTTTTCTATTCTGGAATGGAATACTGATGTGGAGGTAGTTTCAAGCCAAAACAGATGAATTAATCTTATTTTATTGGGAATTCTTGCAAGATATCTGCCTTTGGTTTAATAGATATATAATAGGGCTTAGAGGTGGATATTTTTATAGCTGGCAAAAGTCTGGGAAATCAACCTCAACAGAGCAGGAGTTAGCTTTAGGCTTCAGTATAATCCTATTTTTGTGTGCATCCATTTTATTAATGAAAGCCAACACTGCAAAATTTTAGTGGCTGAGAATATTTTGCATTCTCTTATAAATTCTTAAATACTGCGTTCTGCTTTTCTTTTTTAATACAGTAATAGGGAAAAAGTGAGTAATGAAAGTTTCATCTACTCATAGGGAGAGCTTTCAGTCTGGGGGAATCCTAAGTACAGTGCTGGGTAGGGAAGATATATAACACACTCTTGAAATTTGCAAATGTAAGTATTTGTAATATTCATGTACCAACAGCATTCATTTATGCTTGACTATGACACAATGTGGCTTTGTAAGGATATATTTATTAGCTCAGATGAAACTGGATAGTTCGTAATAAAGAGTGACAATATGTGCATTCTACACAAAAGCTACATTCTCAGCAAAGGCACAGAAGGCGGGGTTTTGTGTTTTGTGAGGTACTCCATCAAAGACTATTATTTCCCAAGTACTTTTAATTGTCAAGTAAAACAAGATGGACACAAGGCACAGGGGCAACAACAAGACAACACAATACTTTTATTGATAAACATTGGTGGAAATTTGTTATAGATGAGCTGTTTAATAGGACACTGCAATTAATTGTAATTATTTATTGATATCTGAAGATAAATCAACAAGGCTTTTCTAAACTAGATTAACTGAAAAGAGAAGACTTCAGTGCTCTCAGGTTTAGAATTTCGTTTGGTTTTTAAAAGTGTAATAATAGGTTTTATATTGGAAAATTGTAGGCTTTGTAATCAATTACATAAAATAGAAAGCATCTAACTTGAAAAAAAATAAAGGAATGAACTATACTGTTTTACTTAGCTTTCAGAAATGTTTCATCTCAAATGCTAAAAGAGATCTTTGCCACATACGTAGCTTTCACAATAGCTTTGTGAAACAAATCAGTTTAGCAATTTGTGCATCTGCTCATTGAGATGAAACCTGACCTTTCCATAAGTTCTGTATTATTTTCTTTTAGGAAAGGAATTAAGTTCTTTCTCTTTAGCCAGAAAAGAATTTCTTTAAATTTAATTACCGTGATTTCATATATTTCATTAGATATTTTTTTTATTAGTTATATATTTTATTATTAGTCTTCTTTGAATTGAAATGTATATTAATCATTTAATTGGAAGAGTCAATATAGTTTTGTTTGAGTAAGAAATTGGAACTAAGTTCCTCCACTCAACAATTTCTACATTATGTTTTAAACATTTTTGTATCCAGATTTCCTGACAAAGTTATCAAAGCATTAAGGAAGATTACTGCTTTGAACATCTCTTATATAAAATGTTTGTTGTAAATGCTAAAAATAAGTGATTTGGGGAAGAATAGCTCCATGATTAGTCACAAACATGAGACTGAAGTGATGATGTTATCTTGGGTAGACAAGGGTACATGGTTCAGAAATGATTTGGAAGACATGATTTAGCCGCCTCGAGTTCCCCTTGGGTGAAGAGAGGCGGGGTATAAATACGAATATAAATAAATAAATAAATAAATTTGGAATGTGGAAAAGTAGAAGCACAATCCTTTCTTAGAACTGGGATAGCTTTTCTTTCAAGTTTCCATCAGAATATAAAAAAAGAAAGTTGTTTTAATTAGATCCTGTAAAGATGTGGCTACTTTAATAAATTTTATTTATAAATGTGCTTTTAACGAATGGACTTATTAAAGCAGCAATGAATTTTTATAGATTTGTGCAAAAACCTGCAAAAAAGGTAACTGCTTTAAAGGGGTTATATAACCACAAGTTATTCCTGTGGTCCTCCATGTTCTGAAGCACTTTTCCTGAATATTTTTTGATATATGGACATTATTCTGTTTGGCCAAATTTGGATCCAGTTTTAAATTATGTGATTTGGAGTAGAATATCATATCAACTTGGAAACCTGTTTTTAAACAAAGCTTAAAATATGTTGTACATAATCCAAGTTAAAACAATGAAATGTGTAAAAGAAAGGGAATACTTGTATATACCAGTACATCTGTAATACTGACTTTAAATCCTTCTGGATAACATAATAAAACATTCTCCAGAAAAAGAAACAGGCAAACTTAATGTTTCTTCAGAAGTCTGCTAGGAGCACAGCTTGTAGAGTGTGGCGTATGCTGAAATGTTATGCTTCAGATCAAATTCTTAAAAGGAATAAAAAATTTATCTCATCAAAGTCACTTATTCTCTCTTATCTGTTCTCCACCATTTTATATAGCATTAGTTTATCTCCGGCATAATCTTATCGAGTTCTGCAGATTCATGAGTAGCCAGGTGTTGCTGACCTTTGGAATGCTGTATAAAGATCTCAATAGCTATTCTTATGTTCAGCATCTGATGTCATTTTTAAACCCCTTAGCTAGAAAAAAAACCATACTTTAGATCCTGTAATTCTCATAAGCAAATCAAAAGTGATCCAGAAACTCTAAAAGCCAAACAAAAACCCTCTGGACTTACATAAAATAAACCATCTCAAGTTCTGTCCTAGCTCTGAAATTTTTATTCTGCTAAAGCTTTTTGTAATTTCTTTATCCACAAACTTTTCTTTGATTAGAGCTGCATTATTGGTGGCTTAATTGAGGTGCCCCCTCTATCAGTACTCCTAGATAAGTGTTTCTTAAAATAGATCCTGTGTGGTCTCCACAGACCCTTTTAGTGATCCTAAAAAGCAAAAATATTTGCATCCTGTTTTAAAATAGTATAATATTAAAATCAAATCATATTAAACAATAATAGAAGTAATAGTAGCAAAAACATTTTATTTTTTATTATTTTATGTAGTAAATATAACACATACAAAGAAAAGTTGCTTTTGGGTCAGGGGAGGAAATTTTAAGAAACATTCTCCTGGATCATTTGTTTTTGACCAAATTGAAATCACATCTTGAATACAGTGTCATATAAAAATGCATCCAGGCCTTTATATGAACATCATTCACAGTTAACAGTGATATGAGTGCATTTTATCAATTAATCTTGACCATTTACACTTAGAGATTAATGAATTGGAACCCAGTTGTAGTCTAAGAAGATGGGAAAATACAAATTTGCTCTTAAATATAAATACCATACAGGCCGTCTGTGCAACGATCTCCATATCTGAATTTTGCATTTAATTGAATTCTTTCTCATGTATAAATTGCTTGCCTTGATATTCTGCCTTTTCTTTGCAAATCAAATTTTGGGCTAAAACTTCATAATTGCCAGTTAGTCTGTTGCCATCTGGAAGATATTATATTGGTCAAATCCATTCAGCCACTCATGAATGGAAACTGATATTTCCCCTGTAAGATATTTAAATACCTGTGTGTATATGTGTGTGTGTGTGTGTGTGTGTACGAACACACACACACCCTGCATTCTTCAGTGGAAATAAAGAATTGCTTTTATATTTATATCATAAATAGAAATGGAATAGCACACAAACATGTAAGCACAAAAACACACACTCACTTACATGCATCAATATATATATTTTTTCTGCCTGAATTGTCAAATGAGAATCTTACTGGAACAAAATGTTTGTAAAATGAATTTCAGTCATATAGTCCAAGTTCACATGTCTATTCAGTATCATAATTCTGTTTAGGAAAATGGGGTTTTGTGGCCATTTAGAATTGATTACGCATTTCAGTGGGTTTGAGATAAATCTGCTCTTTGTAAACAGTAATGTATTGTTTGTTTCTTGTCCTTTTTCATTAGTTAATTTATAACAGATGAAATTGGCATGCAGCATGGAAAGCAATAAGGAACAAACTGATGGTTTGTGATATGTTTGGCCCATTCAAGTTGATGGGAGTTTTGAAAACTTCTTTGCATATTTCTGCTTTTATTAAGATGATTCACAGTAAATAATTACATAAAAAGTAATAAGAATTGTCTTAAGTTTGATACCATGCTTCAGAAAGACCAGTTAGGATCGATTTAATGAGCTGTAAAACCTGCTGTAAAATGTATTATAAGTCAACTAGTAACCTGCAAATTCCACTTTGAATAATTTCCTTGAGGGACACATAATTTAGGGTGTATTATTAAAGAGAGAATGTAAGAATGCAATTAAAAAGGAAAAGCTAAAGTTAGAGTGTATATACTGTGCTCTGAAATTAGGATGCCTTGAAGGATTGCCATTGTAGGTGATCTAGTTAAAAATCTGGTCTTCTGTATATACCTACATCTCAAAATGTTCTAAATTACAGTGGACATTTCAAGGAGTCCCAAGCCTGTTACTATTAACTAATATGTGGTAATGTGGCATTTGCAGAAATTTAAATTACAAACTTGCCAAGATATCACCAGATCTTGCAAGATATCAGTGTTATCACATGACAAGCTCAGCTTTTCTCCCAGAAACTATAGCTAGATATGTATGTCTGAAATATGATAAAAATAATAAACAGTGTTTTTGTATGAAATCTTGCAAGATGTTGAGAATAACTGCACAGAAATCTTGTGATATTTGGTGCATTAAGATTTCAGGCTTCCTATTACCATTTGTATTATATATTTATTATTTATTATGAGTCTTCTCTGAAGAATATTCAAGATTTTGGTAATAAAGGGTCAATTCAAGATTTCTCCCAACGCAAAGAATATTTGATATTGTCACATGATTCAAATTAGTTCTTTACTGAATTCTTTTTTTTTTTTTTGGTTCTTTTGTATCATGGAACCCTGGTGTTTCATGAAAATAGTTTGAAAAACTCAGTTTTAAATGTTGACATATCTGAATTTGGAAATCCCATAACATTTTTTTTCCATGGCAGTAATGGAGAACCTTTTCTTCAACATGACTTTACAGATATATAATAAACCTGCAATAGTATCCTACTATTTGTTAGTTTGTCAACCGGTTCTTGTTGAGACTGTTTTTAGTGAATCCAGTAAAGAGGTAGCAAATATAGTCTATTGACCATTCTCCCATCAACAATGGTAGAAATGAAATCACCTTTTTGGTTTTAATCAGCATGCAAGGATTTAGACAATGGAACAACTTGTGTAATTGCTTAAATCCATGATGGCGAACCTGTGGCACACGGAGCCATGTTGCCTGGCACATGAACCTTTGCCCAGCTACGCTCCACTATGCATGTGCATGCGAACCCTGCCCTCCCACATGTGTGTGCGACCCCCCCAGTGGTGGGTTTCTGGGCCCAAAAAGCAGCTGAGGTTCGGCAGAGCCGAACAACAGTTGATCCACGCTGCCACACCAATCAGCTGAGCTTCAAATGCTGAACTGTTCGTTAATTTTAGCTGCCAGTTCGGGCAAACATGCATTATGGGTGCGCAGGCAAACTTTTGGTATATTCTCCATCACTGGCTTAGATCCTGCTTCGGGCACAAGTTCTAGAATTGCTCATATAAAAGCTTGTGAATCGCTTTGCAGAATTACTGATTTTGTATATCTTAATGAAAATGGAATTTTTGGAATTTTTGCCACATGCTGAGGCCTTGTACTGATATAATGATATATCCTGTTTTTTAAATGTTACACTTAATTTTACCCTACTTTTAAATAATTTCACTGTACTAGACCAGGGGAGGTCCAAGGGAAGAACAAATCCATCAGTATTGATTAAAATGATAAAACTTGCAAACTTAATCATCATAACACAAAAAAGAAGAAATGAGGGGGAAAGTTGTAGAATGTGTTACAAATGGAAAAAGTCCAAAAACGTTTGACTGCAGGTAAACTTCGAATTACAACCATTTGTTTAGTGACAGTTCAAAGATGGCACTGAAAAGGTGACTTACAGCCAGTCTTCACATTTACGTGTAGCATCCCATGTCACATGATCATAATTTGGATTCTTGTCAACCGGCTGGTATATGGAACACTTGCAGCATCCAGAAGCCATGAGATAGCCATCTGTGAACCTCCTAGCCAGCTTCTGGCAAGCAAGTCAATGAGAGAAGAAAACAATTCGCTTAATGACCACATGTTTTGCATAACTATAGTGATTTGCTTAACAACTGAGGCAAAAAGGTCATAAAATGGAGCATGACTCACTTAACAACCATCTTGTCATAATTGTGGTTGTAAATTGTGGTTGTAAGTTCTATATTGAACAAATATAATCTACCTTGCCCCTTTTCAAAGCAAATAATAGAAGTCAGGAACCATATTTAATTATTAGTCATATTTAATTATTGGTTTGGGATGGCTTGGAGTTAATAAAATTTTGAAACAGATCATTGTGTTTTTATTATTATTTTTTGTCGGATGCATTCAGGTGTTATCAAGTGTCAGTTTTATTTACCTCAGACCACCTGTACTGCATTTTCTGTGTAGAATTACAAATTGGCTTATTGAAAAGCTCATTTGACATTAACTAGTGAGCTTTTATGAAAATGGACTTCATTTGAGTGAGGCCCAAGAAATGAAAGAGTAAATCCTTAAGATGCCAAGCAACAAGCAAAGTCCATTTTGAAGACATTCAGATATGTTAAGCAACAGTAATACCCCGTAACCATTTAAATGACAGCAGCTGACTGTTTGAATTAAATTTCTATTTGGCTTAATTTGGGTTCCTAATTATTCTTAACTTACGTGAGTAGATTTCAATTATAGTATACTATGGGGATTTGTAGCTAAGGCAACTGAAGGAATCATTTTACCTAAAGTACTTTTGTTAACAGATTAAGGCAGGTTAAAATAGAAGGATAGAAAATTGAAACTGCATTCTAAGACCGACAACATTTTTTCAAATGATACCAAGGGAAATAGGAAAAAAGGAATTTTTTTCCTGCCCAACCTCTATTCTAATGATTCAAAGAATTGTGTGTGTGTGTGTGTATGTAAAACCCATCTTGAGTTAGGCTGAAGATCCTAGTGGATCTCAAAAGACTTCAACACTGGGCCCTATCTAACAAAGTGAAATTCAATGAAGAGAAGAGCAAGGTTTTACACTTAGGCAAGAAAAAACAAATTTACAAGTACAGATTAGTTGAAACGTGGCTCAATAGCATTTACTAGAAGAGGGATCACTTTTAGACAATCACTTTTACATGAGCCAGCAATGTGCTACAACTGCCAAAAAAAGCCAATGCAATCCTAGGCTGCATTAACAGAGGGATAGAGTCAAGATCATGTGACATGTTAGTACCACTTTGTAATGCCTTGGTAAGTTAGTAATTACTAAAACTAATGTTAGTAATGCCTTGGTAAGACCACACTTGGAATACTGCATCCAGTTTTGTTTACCAAAGATGTTGAGACTCTGGGAAAGAGTGGACAGAAGAGCAACAAAAATGATCGGGGGTTGGAGGTTAAAACATGAAGAACGCTTGAAGGATTTGGGTTTGTCTAGTCTAGTTAAAAAAAAAGGCACTATTTTAGGGGTTGCCACAAAGATGAGGGGATCAATTTATTTTCCAAAGCACCAGAAGACTAAGACAAGAAGCAATAGATGGAAACTAATGAAGGAGAGAAGCGACCACAACTGGGAAAAATTTCCTGACAGAACAATCAACTAGTGGGAAAACTTGCAGTTAAACAGTCCCTCCCCGCAAATCCTTGTTGATTTATATTGACACACTCATGACCACCTGTGCTTCCCTCAACTGCAATCTTGTCTGATTTGGGACAAGAGCAACGGGGCAAAGCAATGTCCTAGAATGCAGTTTCTGGGATATAGAATACTGTTTTTAAGGCTGCTGAAAGAAGCCAAATAGATGGATGAAATACTACAGTAAATATTGAGATATATTTTACAGCACCATACTTTTTTTCCAGAAGCTGCTGGGATTAAAAAAAAAAGATGAAAAAGATTGTTCTACTTTCGACCGTCTAGTAGTTGGTCTTTTTTAATTTCTTCTTTCATAGAATTTAAGATAATGTGATTTTTTCCTCCTGTGAGGCTAGTCTATCAGGGCAACCTGGTCTACGTAACTATAGGACAGGACGTACTGCTTCCGCTTTTGCCTTTCAGCCCCACCCCAGGAACCTTTGTCGCTTTCGCGACAAACTATTTTTGTGTAAAATATAAATATGTTTAAGATACTGTCTGTGTTCATACCTGAAAAAAACAGTAAAAACCACAAATATTGTTACAAAAAGAAGATAGGAAATAATCAGATATCTTTGACGATTTGCAATGTTTATATAATTAAGAAAAATAACTGGATTCTTTTGGGGCATCCAAGTTATGACAATAGTTCCAGTCTTAAAGTTTTTGTTTGTTTGGTTAGCAAATGCTAACGTCTGTAGCTACAACTGTGATAATTCATGGTTTTTTCCCACTCACAAAGCAAAGGAGACAATATAGAGAATTATTTGCAAAAACATCATGGTCATTATTAGCAATTTCTCACCTCTGCTTTTTAAGGTGTCTACTGTATAGATGTCTAGCATTTTTCCATGTTGCTGCTTATAACAACGTCTTGCAGAAAAATAGGTAATGTGATAAACCTTAGGAACCTCTAAGTTGGTAAGTTTATCACATTAGTTATTTCTTTCAGTATCCAACTTAAAATAAATGATCGTTTTTCATGCAAGTTTTGGGCCCATCCTTCGAATAACAACCTGCTTTCAGCTTTGGTTAGTGCATGTTTCTTTAAAGTCCATTTTTGCCTTATTGGTTTTTTTTTTTACTTCAGTAGAGAAACCCTTCTAATCATGTAAGCAAAAAAAAAAGGGCATTTGTAGCTGGTGTCTGCTTTGTTCAGGGAATCTCCATGTCAGCAATTGGACACCGTATTGTTCCAGGGTATCTTTGTTATCACTGAATATGAAACTGTTTCCCAATGACAGGCAGATGGAATGTTGTGCTGAATGTGTAAATTGGAATTATCGCATCTAGCATTTCTCTTTGCCAGGTGCCAGCTTGCTGCTGTGGCTCGACACTAATGCTGAAGGGCTGCCAGGAGTGGTTTTATTTGCTAATTATCTTATAGCATCTCCAGCAAACATCTTGCCCAGGTGTTTTCTGAAATACCTAGAAGGACAGTGCGAGGTGGCAGGTGGCTCATGTAGAACAGCATATAGAATGCTACTAGTATTTTACATTCATCTATGTAATTAAAAAATACCTCAGATTTCTTGGTGGCTAGGAGAATATTTGAGTATCAGACTCAATATTATTGAGGCTTTGATTGGAAATTGGGTTAGTTTTCTGCTATTCTTTTTTCTTTCTTTTAAAAGGTAAACTTTCAAACGGTCCGCAAATCAACAGGTACATATCCTTTTTAAATTGCTGTTTTAAAGAAACTGCAATAAGTTTTTATCTGACCAAAAGTGGGGAAAGGAATCCCATATACGCATTATGAATAAGTATTATGAATAGAAAGGATTTTTAGCTCAGATTTAAGAAACATCTGGGTACCCCTGTGGGATAATCCATCATGTTAGTGAAATATGTCAAGGATTTGAAGAGTGGTAGGAGAAATGAATTCATCTGTTCTTTCTTTACCAATGCTAAGATCAGGAAACATAGTTTGTAAAATAATGATGAAGGTAATCTGCTGAAAAATGTATTATAATTTGCATAAATATGCTAATAAATGATAGCTGAAATGTAGCAACAAAAGCACACATTTATATATGTCATGATCCATGTCAAAATATACTCCAATACTAGACAAGGATCCTTATCTAGATAGAGTTACATTTCTCTTTCAAACTGGATTCCTTAGAGAAAGGGGATATTAGAACTATAAATATATATTTTGTAGTCTGGTTACAAATAGTAATGTGATAGAAAATATTCCTACACTTACATTAACACAGGGGTCCCTAAGGGATGTTTTTGGTTGACGCACATTTAAAAGTTTGAGAATGTATTGCATATATTTTTTCCAAAATGGCTGCTGAGGGAGGGGGTTACTGATTCACAAGATGGCTTCAATGCAGGATAAAGCATTGATTTTCTAACATTTCAACTTTGATCCTCTGTAGTTCCTCTTCTTCCAGTATATTCAAGATTGTTTATCTGTATTTTTATCCTATATCTGTGGTTATAGGCGTACCCCCATGTTAAGCATTCATTATTTTTAATTTCTAAGAAATCCTGTGGGGCCCATTTTGGATTCAGAGGTGTTCTTGGGATTAAAGATAATGCTGGAAGCTAGTGATTTCTTATAAAAAGTGCAGTCTGCTACTTCCTATATTTTTAAAGTATTTTTTTTAAATAAGTAACGTCTTTGACAAGAAATTCTGAAAAAAAACCCAAAAAAGTGGATGGGTTTTGTCTGCAATGAGTAACCCATGACATAGTGATTAATATACTGCACTCTTCTAATTACATCTTCAAAAAAGTCACTTAAGCAGTACAGTCAAGTAAAGAAAAGTTGCACAATGCATGCGGAACAGCCTTTTTTATCCCCCTTCTCTTCTTTCAACACCACATTTAAAGAGATTACATAATTCTAGTAATGCTGCTTTGATCTGTCATTGACATAAATAAGTCTTTTTGAGGTTCTTGCCATGCTGGCTCTTTGTGGTCTATAGGTCTAATCAGTAACAGAACAAACCTGAATTGATTAAAAATTTATTGCCTCTTTAAAAAAAAGGGCTGTTAAATATTAGATTTAAATGGCATTGTTGTAATAACAGAATCATTTTGAGCATTTTTGGAAAAATGTCTCTTGTTTATAAACTAATAATGCAGAGAAATGGATTCACTCTTCCTATGTCGATTAATTAATGCGCCACAGCTCATAAATGCACATTCCAGCATCTGTCTGCTATCCATTATCCAAAGTAGATGGTACATAATTTGCCTTTGTTGTGGGAAGATGAGAAATATGTTCTGTTATACTTTTTAAAAATATCCCATGTAAAAAGTACGTATTTCTGATTACTTTTTACTGACATTACTCCACACTACCCTGAAAATACGATCTCCCCTGAAAGTGAAACCTAGCTTGATTTTTACACGTGTGCCCCAATAGGTTAGTCAGTGGATGACATCCCCTGAAAATAAGACCTAGCGCCTTTTTTGGTGGAAAAAATATGACAGGGTCTTATTTTCAGAGAAACAGGGTAATATTGCAGCAATTTTCAAAACGTTATCTCAAATTAACATACATTATTATTTTATGATTTGAATTTCTAAACATTTAAGCCAGTGGTTCTCAAGTGGGCGGTACTGCCCCCTAGTGGGCGTTGGAGCAGTCTAAGGGGGCATTGGAAGCTCGAAGTGGAATTATGGGGTGCCAGGAACCAATCGATGGGCGGCAGAGGATTCAGCTGGCTCACATGCTGTGCCTGTGCAATGAGCCAAGGGAGGGGAAGGGCTTCTCAGTGAGTGCTTCCTGTGCGGTGGTTAGCAATGCATGGGTCAGAGCGGTGCTGGCATGGCGTATATTCCTGTCCTCTATGTCCTCACCATTACTCTGGGCTGGCCCAACCCCCAGCAGTGTCCTAGGCAAGGGGCAGTTCACCGCTCCACTCTGGGGGTGGGGCTTCACAAGGCGGAATTAATCATTCAATTTTTTCTAAAAGGGGGCAGTGAACCAACAGAGTTTGAGAAACACTGATGTAAGCAAAGGAAAATTAGCTTACTAAGAAATCCAATCTTTTATTATACTGTGCTTCAGCTGTATCTTTTACAGGTATTATTGAAGTTTTCTACTAAATGCATAGTCTTGTAAGGAACTGAGACATATATATCTGTTGCATTATCATTGGCCAAATAGGTTTGTCTTCCTCTTCCTTCCCTTCTCCCTAATCCCTATTCCTATGCCTCCCTTCTCTCTTTCCCTCTTCTCCCTTCTCTCTATCTCTATCTCTGTGTGGGTTTTTTTTTCTTGATTTTTTTTTTAATGGATGGATAAAATTTCTCCACAACTTTCATACCCTAGAGGAGAGAAAGTAAACTAGACTACAAGTGCATTTAGCTTGATGCCTGCCAGAGTCTCTTCTATCTTGAAGACCATCAAACTATCCTATCCACATTTAATGTGGCTATTTAGCATACTTTACATAAGGTAAAAGTTCATAGCTGCTTAGTATTTGAATTGGGGACAAAAATGATATTTCAAGGCTGTAGGCTAAGCTGGAATTGGGCATGTGGTAATCAAAAGGAAGACAAGAACAAATCACTTCTATATTGTTTTTAAGGAATATCATGGTTAGATTCATGCAATTATTAAGACCAGAGCTTATCTTGAGGGAGGTTATATTTTTATGATGCCACTAAGTAAGTTGCCACCTGAACTCACCCTCTTTGTTTAAAATAAGCATGACCCATACAGGGTCCATAGGCATTATTAAAAATGAGATAATAACAAAATGTCCTTTGTGCTTGTTTAAAAATATTTCCACTAGTCCAGAAGAAATGTCAAAAAAGTAGAAATGCCAGATAACATCTGAGGACTAGGAGGGTTAGTAATGTGTAGTCTTATCAGTTTGCCCTTTGTAAATGTGTGATTTTTCCTCAAAGGACTTCAAAGATTCAAATCGCAAAGTGAATTCCGCTTCAGGGATTTACCTAAACGTATCATTGAAAAAAGAAACAAAACGGCATTGTTGCTGATTATGATCTGCATGTTTATATGCTATTAAATATAATTTGAGTCTTAGTTACCAAATAAGTTTTCTCCAGGACCATCTGTACTCAACCTGGTCCTTCAGGATTCTCAATGGTGCATTCATAGCTACTGTAATTGAAACCATCCACTTTGATGTTGGTGTTCCTCTTCTTTTCTTTCTTTCCACCTTTCCTGGAAATAAATTTATTGAAAAAGCTAGGTGTACATATAATGTGTCCAAAGTACGGTGTTATGAGCCTAGTCCTGTGTTGATGTGTTTGATGATCCATTTCTTAGCTCATGCATTTCTTTATTTTCTTGGCTGTCCATTGTATTCTCAGATTTTCTATGCTATGTCTATACTTACAGAGTTCAGAATGGTATAGATACGAGCTATCTACCACTTGAGTATCAATGGTGTAACGAAGTGTAGGAAGATAGAAATCAAAAGTGGTGCTTTTTAGTGTGGCATATTATTGTAGTTTATAGTGATATTATGAAAATTTATAAACTAGTGTATATTGTAAGTCCTAAGGGAGTTGGTGGCATATAAATCAAATAAATAAATATTTGATTTTCTTTTACTACCTGACACAGTGTAATAAATATTTGATGCTGGTCTGAGACTGTGATAAACTTTGTTGATTAATTGATAAAAACATAATTTCTTAAAGTATTTCACCTCCCTTGTGTTCTCAGGGAATACAGTAACAGGGCAAATTTATCAAGTGAGGAAGAAATCCTTGGGCATTATTAGCTGATCATTGTGGGCTGGGTCTTGAGGAGAACTCAAATAATGGCCAAAGGGTGTTCAATGGACATGCACACATTTCCTTTGCTTGTTTGGAATAAAATCAAACGGTTGAAATTGTACTGTTAAGGAAACACAATATCTAATTTGTATAAAAATAATATAAACTGAAAGATGCTTCAATCACTTTGTGAGAAAGGAAGAAACATGGAGAATAGAGGGTTAGTAAAATGAATACATAAAAGAGGTTGGAGGGGGTGTGGTTTATTCTGCAGTAATTGCCATTTTACTATTCAGTCATTTGATATATAGGTGGACTTGACTGGACAACATGAAATATGCAACATACCATTTTACAGGGCAGACATACAGGTACAGTGCAAACCCAATTGCAGATAGTGGGTTAAGGCATCTTGTGAAGAGGAAGAAGAGTATGTGGTCTGGCTGGACAATAATTGTGTTACAATTCTTGCTGATTTCATAAAAAATGAAATATATCTTTTACTGTATTTGCTTTTTTTTTCCTGGAGGGGTAAGATCTGACACCAGCCATCATTTATACAACTACTTTCAAGTGGACTTCAGATTCTGGCTTGCCTGCTGACTTGCCTGTCATGGTTTTTCAGCCTAAAAATAGCACATCAACTTTGCTTCTCAAACAATGCCATGCCTTGGAATGATATCTGAGCTCAGCTGCTAATATGTTTCTTTATGATAGGAACATTATCTTTCCACTCAGATACAAACAGCAGAATAAAAGAACATGATTCTTACTTCATTTCAGTTAAAGTGCTTATATGCACTCAGTGTAAAGCATTTCTTTCTTTAAATGGTATCAACAGCAAGCATTTATTGTTCACCTTGGAAATGCATTTTTCATGTTTGCTTCTGCATGAGTGACAATTAATCACATAAATAAGCCTTGAATATTGGAGAAATAAGCCTCTGATATTGCAAGCACCTTCAACTGAAGTTTTCTTATTTTCTGCGCATTACATTTCAGCACTAAAGGGCCATAAATGTGTAATCAAGAAATGCCATTAATGTTCCAGAAATTCAAATGTTTTTGACCTGGTTTATTGAGAGCTACCAAGTGAATCTCCTATGATATTAGCAATCCCCCCAGCCCCTCTTGTCAGCAGCTACAAGACAAAAGAAAAGCAGATACTTAGAATTTCTTTTGTTAACGAGAATTAAGGATTTTGAAGGGAAAATTGCCTTGTGCATGTATTGTGCTGCAAACTTTGCTTCTGCCAGCAGTTGCTGTTTGTTTTTCTTTCTAATGATGTGTGTTTGGAATCAGCAATCTATAAAAATGTATGCATATTTGCATTTAAAATTGTAAATATAGAACACCTTTAAATTAGAAACAGCTTAATTAGCACAGAACACATGGTAGCAATTTGCTTATAATTTATGTTGTTTGTAAAGATAGCTGACAAATTAAACAAGCTAAAACCAGGAACACAAAAACATTTGATTTGATCCATTGACGCAATTCTTTTTTAGCATTAGTTCCTGACACTTCTTGTGTGTTATAGATATTACTTGTGCATTATAAATATTAGTATATTGAGAAGTGATTTTTGGAATTGCTAGTTAAGGATTTTTGTAATGGCTATTATAAATAAAGCTAGTTAAGTTTGGAAGGAACATAATGACTTTATCATGTATGGAATATTGATATGTGTCCACTGCTCTTGATTTGTAACTTTTTTTAGTTGCAGTATGAAAAACACTGTCTTATTCTAGAATATTCGTTGGAAAATTCTTCTGTGTAACTCAGTTCTAACACTCTGTTCTGCTCTGTTGCTATCATTAGGTTTGTAGCCATAGCAGGAGAGATTTAGTAAGGTACCATCTAGTCAGCAAGGTGTATCAGCCTATTTCTGTATTGCTTTGACATTAATCTCTCTTAACTTAATCCATTACGGTGAGCATCTGGGTTGGAGACCAACTTTGTCAACTGAGAAAAACATCCTTATGGTAGATAGAAGTCCCTGAAAGCCTAGTAAATTTGTTACTATCAAGTAATCTGAGATTGTTTTTCCTGGTAGCTTGGAATTATTAATGAACTGTTATGATAAGAGATATTTTTTTCCCAATAGGTATCTGTTAGACAACTGTTTTAAATTGGCTTTTGTCAGGGGATGGTATAGAATTATATAATTAGATAAAATTATATTCCTATTCAATGAAGTCTTCATTTTTCATCCTCATGCAAAGCGGGATAAAAATTCCTAAAAAAAGATGCTACCTTTTTTTAATACGATTCCGAGTCAAAACTTTTGTTTTAATAGGAATGCTGCGAAAGCAATATGCATTTGAAATTTCCACTTAATTCTCTGAATGTATGGGTTGAGGACAGGGCCAGTGTACTTGGCTTGGATCAGTTAATACATTTCTTTTTTTGAAGCATATTTCCTGAACAAGTGTCTGGTTTATTAGTAGGTTTAAAATTCCTTCTGATAATCCAAATACTTATTTATTATTTTTGAAATCAATTTTATGTCATGAAGCTAAAAACATTGAAATAATTAGAGGGATGTTATTTTTTGACAGCTCCTGTGTTTCTTCATGTCTAGTAGAAACAAACTCAACTATACAGCACAGATAATGGCATACGAACATTTCTTTCATTAAAAAAAAAACACACAATCCTGCTTTTCTTGGCACAATATTTGGCTTACTTTGGCATAAAGTTTTGTAATGTAGAAAAGATAGATTCTGGGAGACTTTTCCACCAAGATTTCAAATGATTCCAGCCTTACTACATTTTAAGTCATTTCCTCTGCCTCTTAACAGTTTTAGATATGTAAAAGGGAAGAAGTCATTTTCAGTAATTATTCTTCTTTTACAAACTCGGGTAATTTGTAGCTCCTCCATGATTTTATCTGAGCAATTAAATCTGAGAAGAAATTGCATAAAGCAATATGAGAAAAAGAGAAGAAATAGTGGGACAGGGGAGCAACGTGACAGCCAGCTGAATTTCTGCTGCTTTATATGTTTTTTTTTAAAGCAAAGTATTACCACCATCTTTATACTATTATGATTTTAATCAATGCCATTAAAAAGAAGACCTGGTCCAGCTCTGTGGAAAAAACAACAACAACCCGCCTTCTTCAAACCAAACGCTGCGTTTTTATCAGCTTTTGAAAAGTGAGCTCTCGAATTAGCCTGGCTGCAGTTGTCAAATCTTTAGCATAAGACAACTGCAGCCCTGGCATCATCTTTCATCGCCATTCCCTTCCATCTTCTTGGATTCCCACGCTTGCGCCTGCATTTTCTAAAGGTCATGCTTATTGGGGGGTGCCCTTGTAAACCCAGCTATGTATTAATGTAGTGCTACTCCTGATTTTAGGCTGTATGAATAGAACGATTTTCAGGGCTGTCGCGGTGCTTTTTACGTTCCTTAGAACAAGTAGGGAATGATTTTCCCCTCTGCCCAAAAGAACCGTTTCTCCGTGTGCCTCAGAATAATAATTCTTTACCTTTCTCAAAGCGTTCTCGATATGGGAAATAAAGCTCAGCTCAGTTTTGTTTAGTATGATGGCTTTGATGTTACACAGTCATTTTTTTCATTGTGGTTCAGGATATGTTATTAAAGAATATGGTCGGTTGAACACTACTTTAATTGTACATTTATAACTTGGGTAACTAATTGCCAACCGCTGGTAAAAAAGTAATCAATGTTGATGGGCTTGCTACAAACAACTAATGACTATTTTATAAATGGGTGGTTTGTCGTTGCTTTATTTAGTTAGTCAAGAGACAATTTTATTCTTAATTAAGCATTCTCACTTTTTCCATTAATGGGAATATAGATTTGAATGCGTTATGGGACCAAAAAGTTTCAGGCATCCAGATTTGAAAAATGGAATATTTGAGAAGCTGAAGGTTAAGGTTAGGTTGAAGACTTTTCCGTCATTCCTTCATTCCTAGCTTCATTTTACGTAAAAATAGCCTAAAACAAATAGCAGAATTAAATGCAAAGAAAATAAAACTCTTAAATAATATGAGCCAAGTGCTCTTATACATTTAAGTTGGCATTAATATTTTGAGTTCATATGAGAAAAGATGCTTGCGAAGCCTGTTTGGTGGAGTCCTTGGTGGTCTCTGAGCTTGGTTGTTTGCTTGCAGACATTTGTTTACTCAACTAAAGTAATGCCCTCAGTGTCCAGTGCTCTCAATTTTTCTGCAAAATGCTGCTTTGGAAGTGGGGAGCTCATCTGTTTATAAAATGGCTGTCAGGAAAAAAATAACCAGTTTCAAAGAACCAATTTTAAAAATGCTCATTAATTCTTTTATTCGTTTTATAAGGCCACCCCTCTCAAGAACTTACCACTCGGTTAACTCTAAGAAAATTTATGGGATCTGTTTGGAGCTCAGTAGAAACTAGTGCTTTGCAGCTTGTGAGGCTTTGCATTGTTTTAAATTAAATTAGGTGGAACGAGTAGCAAGGTGAGTGCCAAATATCTGTGGTACCATTGGAGTCCTGAATTTTATCACTTTGCTACTCTAACTAAAGGCTTATTAAAAGTTTATTCTGGTAGCTGAGCTACAGTACATTTAGTTCTTGACTTAACCACTTCCTGTTCAGCGACCATTCAAAATTACAACCGTGTTGAATGAGGGGGAACTTGTAACTGATCTGTGACATTGACACCACCAGTGTCCCTATGGTTATGTGATTGTAAACTGGGCACCTGCCATTATGGTAAGCCTGGTCAAATGATCATCATTTGTGATTTTCTTGGCCAGAAAAGGGTAATGTAAATGAGAAAGTTGGTAGGGAAGGTCCCAAGTCGTACCCACCACTTTTTCTTCTCAGGAGTCCCCTACAGAATATGAGATCCCAGGGATCTTGTAGTCTCTAGCATCTTCCTTCTTGCCAACGTTTTCCAGGATCTGCCCACTGACCTTTCTATATTTTCCAGTATCTGCTCATTGACCTTGCTGCCCTGCTCACTCTCCATAACGCCTACCTGAAGCACTTCACCCTCCTTCCCTGCCACTCTTGCCTCTCCCACTGAATGATTTGCATGATTCCTGGATCACAACAGCAACAGGGACTTGTGGGGTTGCCATTAGTAAGCGATATGAGCACAATATGATGCTGCATTTTATTTATTTTTATTATTTTATTTATTTGATTTATATCCCGCCTCTCTTCACCCAATTTGGGGAACTTGAGGCGGCCAAAACAATACAATAAAATGCGATGCCTAATACAGTAAAAATTCAAAAAACCAGTCACTCACACACTCATACACAGGGCAGGGGACAGATGGTCAAGTCCACACTTGCCGAAAAAGCCAGGTCTTTACGGCCTTGCGGAAGATGGGCAAGCTAGAGGTGGTATCCTTAAAGAAATTGGTATTTCACACACACCCGCCCACGTTACAAAGACAACCGAAGACAACTGTCTATGCAAATGTATGTCAGTTGTTGCTGATTAATTCAGCTGTCTTAAATGAGCAGGAAAGCATCAACTCTCCACTCTTGTTGTTGTTGTTGTTTCTATCCCCAACTTTTGGGGGGCCATCAAATTTCACATTGCGAAAAGTTAAGTACACAATAAGTTAATTTGTATTGTCACTGTGCTCTGCCACAGCGGTAAAGAGCCTATCAATTTTTAATCCAGTATGAATAATATATAGATATGTATACGCAGCGAGGGTCAAAATGTAGAAGAAGGATAGAAGTGCGGTGCGCTGTTGAAGCACCAGTCACACAAGGAAAGTGGGGGGGAAGTATTCTTGGAGATCTTCTGCCTTACGGAAGATAACCACATCTGCAATTGGCTCGTAACTAGGGCCCAAAGCAGAGTGCCCATTTCTCCTGGGTAACGCCGTCCATTAATTACTGCTCAAAACTGGTTGCGGGCTGCGAGACCTTAAAATAACCAGGCATAGATAAGGAGGCAAGTAATTTATACCATGCTTTATCAGATGGTAGTTGGAGAGGATTGGGAGCCATGGGCTCCTATTTTTTTTCCAAGACATCGATCGCATATAGAGTAGCTATATAGAGTAGCTATATGTTCTAGCCGTTTGGAAGATACCGTAAGGCAGCATCCCCCAATCTTTTGGGCACCAGGGACGAGTTCAGTGCAGAGAGGATTTTTTTTCTCAGGTGTGTGGTTGTGGGTGTGTGGTTTTGTGTGCTGCCTGCATCACGTGGGTGGAGCTTTGCAGTTTCTGGCATGCCATGGCCCGGTGCCGGTCCATGGATCGGGGTTGGGAACCCCTGTTGTAAGTGAAATTGGGTTATGCTAGTTACAGAAAGTCCAAGCATCGGGGGACTCATTCAGAATGTCCAAATGCAAACACGAGAAGCTGGTCCTCGACTTAGAACCACCTCACTTAACGACAGAGGTTTATATCGCAATTGTGGTCCTACGTTGAAGACAACTTGAACACTCCTCTCATGTTTGTGTATGGCCATTCTAACTGAATCTTCCCGACGATTCTGAAATTAGCGTGTCCATTTCCCTTACAGTAACTTCCCAAAGATTATAGGCGGGAAGATACATCGCAGCTACCAGCGGTGCAGTGGCCTAGAGGTAGAGCTCTCGCCTCACAATCAGGAGGCTGTGAGTTCGATCCTAGGTGGAGGCAGATATTTCTCCCTGCACACAATGAGACTTTAATCTGCTGAATAAAACTCCTCATTGGCACACAGGA
>JANHGC010001765.1:6324-18482 GCA_027560395.1 Boaedon fuliginosus
AAGGTAAGAAGAAACCAGAAGATTCTTCAAACTCATACCGAGCTCACCTCACAATTAGATTGCTATAATGTGCTCTACATGGGGCTGCCCTGAAAGACACCTGAGAAGCTGCTGCTGTTCCTTCTGGAAGACTTACTGCCTAAGTAACTCCTCATATTTCTGTATATGAAGATTTGCATAATTTATTCCAAAATTTTATCATTGGGTGATTATCAAAATCAAGAGGTTACTTAAATCAGAAGGTCACCAACTAAGATTTGGATGACACACCTACTTATGGTATGATATGGTTAAAATAAATGTTGATTTTTAAGAATCATTTTGTTAGGATTCCAATGCTAAGGGTTTGGAAAATACATTATTTTCTCAATAAAATCTAATTTTAAAGGACAAAAATATTGTTTATGCCGTTCTTTCCCAAGGATAGTACTTTATTATTCAAACCATAGTTCTTAAACTTTTAGTTTGGCTTATAGTTTCAGTTGATCTCAGAACAAGTTATCTTCTGTCAGAATAAGATTAGCTCCATAAGAATAAATATTTTTCTATAATCATTTATTTTTGAAAGTTTCAGGTGACATATGATAATGACATATTATAAACTCTACTACATTCCACACATATTGTAGAGTATGGTAAATCAAAACTACTACATTCTTGGAAGAAAGTTGAACGAAACTTTTGGAAGCCTAACTGGTAATCCAAGCGAACCAATTCCCTCCCTGTTCTATCCCAACTTTTTCATTTTTGCTTAATATTGCTATGTTCTCAACATTGGGTGCAGATTGATAATCAGTCCATTCAATTAAAATGGTTTTGGAAGAAAAAAAATTATTAGGATTTTTAGATTCATTTAGATTCATTTTCAAATGCAGAAAACCCATACCCTTGAAGTAAGATAAATCTATTAAGGAACTATTATCTGAAGACCTTTCTGTCTTTATCTAGCAGCCATTAAATAAACTTTATTATTTTATTTATTTATTTTATTTATTCGATTTATATCCCGCCTCTCTTCCCCAGATGGGGAACTTGAGGCGGCGTACAACAAAAAAATACTGTGCCCTTACAATAAAAAACTAGCCATTCAACATTAACATTCAGTCCAACAAACATAGGGGGAGGAAGAAAAACACATTTTCAGTCAACATTGTACTTAAAGCAGCAGTCCCCAACCTTTGCAGCTTGGCAGCCTGATAGAGGGGGCAGGAAAGGGGAAATGGGCTGTATGAGCAGCAGGCTGCCACATGTGCACATGTACGCAACTTCAACATGCACAAGCAATGGGACAGCACATATGCATGCACAGCTCAACATGCATAAGTTGAGCTGTGCACGTGTGTGCATTGCATCAGCCCATTTGCACAAGTCGAGCTGTGCGCATGGCGCATGCATGCCAGCCCACCACTCACATGGCCCAGTTGCAAATAGACCCCAGCCCAGTAGTGGGGCACAGCCCAGGGGTTGGAGACCTCTGACTTAAAGCACTAGTTATGAGTGAAAGATGACATATATTTAGGTGTAGTGATTTAAGGTGCTGACCTAGAAACCAGGAGACTGTGAGTTCGAGTCTTATTTTAGTCATGAAAAACCAGCTGTATAACTTTGGGCCAATCACTCTCTTTCATCACACCTCACAATGTTATTGGGAAAGTAAGGCGAGTATGTTTGTAACCTTGAGTTGTATATGACAAAAAAATAGATAATCTGTTTAAAAAGATGTCTTGATGGTATCTACAAAAAATACAGGGATCAAAGATGCGAACACAATGTCAACATATTGTTTGCTAGCTTATTACAATCATAGATGAATTATTTCTTTCCAAAATAAATACATCAAAATGGAAATTTGAGATAGACATCCACAGTTCTGCCTACAATTGTAATCAGAGGGATATATGTTGCCTGAATAGCTCCATAAAAGAGGTAGCACAGCATTCTTTGAACCACAGTTTTGATTCTCCCCTCACCATATGGACAGAAATATTATTCTTTAGGAATGCCATCCAAAACAGCAGATGGAAGGGCATTGTATTAGGTCAATGTAAAAGTTCTTCTGGTATTTTTGGATAAGGTATTAAACAAATAGTGGGGAGGTTTTTTTCTTCCCTGACCTCACTGGGATAAAAATGAGGTGGAAAGAAAAAGAAAAGAGTTAAGTTGTTGCAGATATACAGTTAGTGAAAAAAGGAATAGTAGTATTGATGACCAAAAGGTTTTGTTTTGTTTTGTTCTATTTTGTTTTGTTTTGAGAAAAGATTATGTAATTAAGAGTTAGAGTGTGATTTTAACATTTGTTGCATCATAGGACGGATAATATTAGGTATAGGTAGTCCTTGACTTATGACCATAATTGAGCTCTAAATTTCTGTTGCTAAGTGAGACAATTGTTAAGTGAGTTTTGCCCTGTTTTACAACCTTTTTTGCCACTGTTTCTAAGTATATCCCTGCAGTTGTTAAGTTAGTAACACAGTTATAAAGTGAATCTGACTTCCCCATTGACTTTGCTTGTCCGAAGGTCACAAAAGAAGATCACATAAGCCCAGTACACTGCAATCATCATAAATATCACCAGTTACCAAGCATTCAAATTTTGATCATGTGACCTGGGGGGAGGATATACTGCAGTTATTGTAAGTGTGAAAAATTGTCATAAGTCACTTTTCTCAGTGCTGCTGTAACTTTGGATGGTCACTAAATGAATATCTTTAAGTCAACGACAGCCCATAACACATTCACTTCTTTCAAAATGGTGCTACAGAGTTGGATGACCAAACTGGACAGGGAGAACTTATTAAAGAAAGTGAACAAAAACTAGAATCTCTTGCCACAAGAAGGAATGTGAATTCAGGGAAAGTGTTTTGAGATACTCTGAATTGAATTAGAAATGTTACATCCTTTTTTAATTAACTAAATAGGTAAAACAAAGAAAAAGAATGCAACAATTATAGAAGAAGAAAAAAGAAACAAAAATATGTGTAGTTACACTTTATATTGATGAAGTGAAGCCATTATTGATTAGTCATCCATGGTGCTTTATTAATGAATTCTGCACAGTGCTAAATAACTGAAGCCATATACTTGTATTATCCAAAGCTGAACTAAGTCCTTTGATTCATTTTCTCTCTCCAAAAATTAATACCCATATGTCAAGTTAATATATATAATTGGTTCTTACCAAAATGGAACAATATATTCAAATAAATAATAGTTTCACTGCATTCACTGCAACAACATCAACACAATATGGTAATTTTTTATGTATTTTTTTTTTTAGAAAATGATGTGATCTAAAAATAAATTCAGGTTGTATGACTGAACCAAGCAATTTAAGTACTGTAAGTATGATGCCATATGTATGTCAGTATTAGTCAGGAAATACTAAGCAATTTATCAAATTTTTGCCTATTTCTTTTTATACAATTATGTTTCATTCGTCAAGCTTCATCTCATTTCTACCTATGAATGAAGCAGTTTTAAACAATCAGTAAGCCAACACTACTTCTTCACATCTTCAAAATGTGTGAAATCTGTATTGCTATTTCTTGGAGGCAAGATCAAGTGATTCTTTTTTCATGCTATTAATATCTATTTGATAATTGCTAACTTAAGTTCCATTAATTTCAATGCATCTACTATAAGCAGGATTACGTTTTACTTTATATTTTGCATAAAAAGCACAACTAATTTTTTAAAAAATTAAAAGGACACCTATTTAAGTGAACAGAAAGCCTGGGGCAACTGTGCAGATTTTAGTTATATTTCATATTTCGTGGTTTTCAAAAATAAGTATGGGGAGCAAGATTAAAAGAGAACAAGCAGATGGCATCGCCTGGTGAAACGTTTTCACAGAATATGCTATCATTCTCTATTTGCCTGCTAGGAATTAGTAATGTTAAATTTAACACATCTCTCACTTTTCATGACTTCTCATATTTTGTGACACATTTTAATAGAAAATCTTCAGTCACTTGTATCTATCATATACAGGTTTATCCCTTTTCAAGAACATGGTTTTAGTTTAAGAGTCCCATAGTAAGAAATACTCTAGCTTTGGGGGGCTTTTTGCTAACGCTTTCAACTGAATGTGACATGAAAGGGAGGAAACTTATTGACGACTTATAATTTATTATAATAACTGCATTCTGAAGTGGAGTGATAATTCTTTGCAATTGGCCATTTGTCTGTCTATGGAAGCCCCTTGGGGAGGGTCAGGTTCGATGTCACAGTCCCCTTTAACACCAATTTAATTACCTACCTTATGCCTACCAGTGCCATGTGAGATTGCACAGAGTTGGCCTCCTCCGGATCCTGTCAGCTAAGCAGTGTCAGTTGGCGGGTCCTTGGGCAAAGGCCTTCTCTGTTGCTGCATGGCCCTCTGGAACCAGCTCCCCAGGGAGGTCCAGACCATCCCTAATCTGTTAGCCTTCTGTCGGGCCATCAAGACCTGGCTTTGCCAGCGGGCTTGGAGCTAATTGTCTCCCCTGTATGAAAGGAGAATATGTGTGTTGTTGTATGTTGGGTGTTGTTTTAACTTTTATATTGTTTAATTTTAATGTTTAATTTTAATGCATTTTTTTTTAATTTTATTGAATTGTAGATTTTTTTTTGTTAGCCACCTTGTGTTCCCTCTATTGAGAGAAGAAAGGTGGGCTATAAATTTAATAAAACATAAAACATAAATGTCTAATCATGATCAACATATATCAGAAGATAGCATAGCATGATGAAGAAAGCAATGCAAGAAAATACAGATAGTCCTCATTTAATGATCGGTCACCTTAAAGATCATTCAAAATTATAATGGATTTTTTAAAAAGTTACCCATGACCCATCCTTAAAGTTACAACTGCGGCACCGGCTCCCATGGTCATACGATTGGTGTTTCATATGCTTGGCAACCAACTAGCATTTACAACAGGTTACAGTGTCCAGTGGTCATATGACCTCGATTTGTGATGGTTTTTGCCATTTTCTGGAAGAAAACGGGAAAGAACAGCCATTGGATATATTGTATTCACTTAATAACTACATGGTTCATTTAATGGCCATAAGATTATCTTAATGACTGTAGTGAGTCACATTACGACTATCATAAAGCAGTTATAACATCAAACCAAGTTTCAAGCATTTTCAAATCTTAAATATTTTACTAATCTGTGAGATAGGGAAGAAGAGAGGAAGGAAGGGAATAAGAATTTATTTTATCATTAGGTAAATATGGAAATTACTCAATTAGGAATGTTTTGGACTGGTAATAAAAGATATATAGAAGTCAGGTTACAGACCATGTATATCCATGTGCTTTTTTGTGTGTGTCTTTGTCAACCACAAGGTTGTTGTTTTTTTCTAAAGAACTCTTGCAATTCAGTAATTTAACATAGATTTAAGTATCTGACATCTGTTGTTTTTGTTTTTCACAAGATATGTGTTTAAGAAAAAAAGCAAAACGTTGTTTTATGAGTAGACCAAGGCAGAATTATAGAACTTCTTCATTGCATATACACATTCAAATATTTTTAGGGTGCAATGTGATGTGTGCAACAAAATCACAGAAAGACATTAACTACTTGCAAGCAGATGTTAAGGATTTTCCTTGAGTTTGTTTAAATTAATATCAGTGCCAGACTATTTAGCAATGCAACCAGAGAAGCAAGTAACCATAACATATACTAGAATGTTAAACAACTTTTGAATGTGCTTTTGGATATTTGGGCAAAGCTAAATGAAGATTGAAGTTACAATTTGAGATACTTTGCTTTGTCAACTTAAATATAAAGATAGTGTATAGTTCTTTGTCTTCCCAAACTGATCAGTCCTAGTAACATCGCTTGGTGTTTATATGATGCTATTTATATTTATAAAACATCAGGAAAGTATAGATCATTTGTGTATCACCTTTTTCTGGTAGTATCTTTTCCTTGGAAGTCCATGCATCTCTAAATTATTCAATGTATTTTGAAAGTATTAAAAAAACAGAAGAAAAGACTGTTCAAAATCATGGGGACCACCAATATTTATAGCTAATATTATAGCAACTACTAGTAATCAAAATAATAATCTAATTTTAGGCTTATTCATTAGAGCACTTGTGAATTTATTTATTTTTATTTATTAAATTTTTAAGCCACCCATCTCACTGATAGTGACTCTGGGTGTCATGCCCCCAGATATAAGTTGTGTATGTACTGATGTTGTTCTCTGGCCCATTTAATGGCCAGGGACAAATGCCAATCTGTATTGTTTGGAATCTGAAGCTCTTTGAGAGTCATTTACCCATAAACCCTCACTCCCAAAACAAGTTCATCCTGGGAAGCCAGACTCCATTTCCTTTCGCATTTAGAAACAGAATTACCAGGAAGAACCCAGACTAATCCAGGGCACATGTTCATCTGAGGACAAAAATCCACATCTCATACACACAGCATGGCTAGTGAGATTTAGATGCATCTGCATTTGTTAATTATTATGCTCACCAGCAACTCAACACTGCTTCTTTTGTATTTGGTTTCTTATTGTATGTATTTCTATTTTTCCCAATTTCACCCATCCTATTCCTTTAATAAATCATCCAGATCTACGAACACGGAATGTTTTATTGGAGGATACTGTACATGGGTTTAGCTATATTCCAAGTGCACACAGAGAAACATGTAGTGAGGACAGAACACTGGGAATTCTTCTAAAAATCCCTTTTGGGACAGTACCAAAATCACATCTGATATTATTTCACTAGTGCTGCTACAACTGGTGAATTCAGTAATATTGAGGATCAGGTAGATGCCTTTAATCCTTTAATACAAATCAGATTTCTCATCTGTCACTGAATACTGTGATTGAGGCAGAGTAAAGCACCAATGAGATCATCTGTGAATAATCTGTGAATAATTCCAAATATTATCCATAATGGATCAATGCCTAGCTTTAAGATACTTTGTGAATAGTGAATGCTAGCTAGTCAAATTCCAAGTATATTGCTGAGCTCACTGGCCATTCTAGTGTATTGCAGCTGCATACAAAAGGTCAGTTGTGGTGAAATGTATTCCCTCTTAATAAATGAGGCTTCCTTTATAAGGAAGAACAAATATTTATAATATTGGCAGCATTTCAAGGGGAGGGCTGTTCCACAGCATAGGGGCTGCGATGGAAAAAAACATGCTTCCTGACTCCCATTAGATAGCAACATTTAAGGGAAGGGAACTGACATGTACCCCACCTTTTCTCATCTGGTGGAATAGGTAGATAGGATGAAAATGGTCTTGCAAATAACCTAGCCCTATGCCATGCAGGATATTAAAGGCTATTACCTTGAATAGTTCCCCAAAAGAAACTGAGAACCAGTGCAACTCACACAGTAATAGTGTAATATACAGGGATGGGTTCCTACCAGTTCGCTGGTTACCCGCTTTGTGCACGCGGTTCCCGATTGGCTGTCAAAAGCGCGCTGCGCGGGATCGCCTTCAAAATCTTTGTGGTGTTCTGGAAACACTCTGATTGGATCAGAATATTTGCATAACACCACGAAGATTTTGAAGGTGATCCTGCGCAGCGTGCTTTTGACAGCAGATCGGGAACCGCGTCCACAAAGCAGGTAACCAGCAAACCAGTAGGAACCCATCCCTGGTAATACAGCAAACCGATGGACACCCAGTACAATTCTGGAACAGTTGTATTTGTTGTAACTCCTGAGTGGTTCCTGGGCCAGGCACAAATGACCAGATTTACACATGTAGAGTTCAAGCTAGCTACTTTGTTGTATTCTGCTTGTAATACAGAAATCTTCTCAAACTGCTTTCCTTTCCTTGGGAACACATAGATAAGTTTCCATGGAGCCTAGTTCCATGGAGATCAGTTCTGAATCTCTTGTGGTTACCTGACAACTCAGGCCTGCTTGATCCCTCCTCCCTGTCTGGCAAGACATTTCCCAACACTACCACAGGTAGAGCAAATTGCAATAGTCCAACCAGAAAATAATCAAGACATGTATGTGTGGGGTGGAAGCCCTCCTAGACACAGAAGGGGCACAGTTGAAGCACAAGACATATTATGACATAAGAATTAAATACTAACTTTTCCATTTAAACTTCCAGCTGGTCAATCTCAATATGAGAATAGATAGATAAAATGGGCCATGAATATCATGACCAAAGGGAAATAGAGGGCAAATCCATAGGCTAGAAGAGAAATGTATCTGTGTTTCTGTGTTAATTTTAGATATCCATGAGCACAGAGCCATTGAATCAAGAACTTGATTCTGCATGACAACAGATACAGTATACAATGGTGTAGTAAATTACATAACAGATTGCCATCATTTGTGGTTAGTCTTGCAAAGAACAGGGCAGAGTGCTCTGGGGAGTTTTGTCCATATGACAAAGAGGAGATAATGTCAAATTCTGAGAAACCTCAGAGTACAAAAATTCCCCTACAGGAATACTCAATGACCGTATAAGCCTCCAAGAGTTAGTCAGTTTGTAGCTGTGAAAACATGGATTTCCTCATGACAAGGAATATTAAATGCTTGATAAGCAGCTGCATTTCAAATTATTTACAGCAACAGTAGCATGTCTTGTTAAAAAACTGAAAGATTGTATACCTGCCAAATTCTTGCATAACTCTTAGTAGTCTTCTGTTTCCTCAGTATGAGAATTGTATTATAACCTTTCCAGAACATTGCCTCTTGTGCTTCTCCAAGATTTTCTTCTCCTTCTCTTAACTTTTTTGGGGTGGAAGTGACATGAAAAGCAATTACTACTTGAACTCCTTGTTCTGAAATGAGAATCTTAGTATCTCTAATGAATTTAAGTGTAGAAATAATAAAAACATTTTTTTCCTTTATTTGAGATACTGAGATTTTAGTTCATATTGACCTCAGCTAGGCATTTTTTGCTGTTGACAATAATGCAGAAATGGTTTGTAGTTGTCCTTTGGGAGAATTTTTTTTAAATTCAAATTTAAACTATATACTAGGGCAGTGATGGCTAACCTTTTTGGTGCCGAGGACCCAAAGTGCGTGCCCGCAACCCCAAAATGCAATGCGAGTGCCCCGTGCATGCGCCCCTGCATCTGGGTGTATACATGTGCCCTGTACATGTGTACATGTGCCCTGCATTTGTACATGTGCCCTGTACATGTGCCCCCCTTGCCCATTTTTGGCTTCCAGGTTGGTGCAGTAGGCCTCCCAGGTCCAAAACAGGGTGTAGGGGCCCACGAGCATTTGCACAAACCCCCAAAATGCAATGTGAGTGCCCCCAGCACATGCTCCCCCCCATGCATGCATGGTGGAGACCTGAAAACCAGCTGGCTGGCAAGAAGCGCACATGTATGCACAATGGAGCTGGGCTTGGGCAACGGCTGGCGTGCCCGCAGAGAGGGCTCTGCATGCCACCTGTGGCATCACAGCACTAGGGAATCTCCTCCTCCTCCTTGGTTGCAGCGGATAGCCGCTGCACAGCTGTTGGATCAGAGTATTTGCAGAATACCACGAAGTTTTTGAATGTGATCCCGCGCAACACGCTTTTACAGCCGATCTGGCAGCGCGTCCACGAAGCGGGTAACCAGCGAACCAGGAGAAACCCATCCCTGCCAATAACTAATAGTATTATTGGCATTCTAAAATACATAGGCATCCCAAATAATCTGAATGTTTTACAACAAGGTGTCAAACTTGATTTCATTGAGGGCCGCATCAGGATTGTGTTTCACCTCATGGAGGATGGTGGGGGGCAAGGCCAGGGTGAGTGTGGCCAGCTCGACATCACTCTGGTTGGGGGTGCCTTTGGTGGCTCGAGCGCTCTGCCAGCAAAAAAGGGCTCCCAATCTCTGTTTTTGGCTGTGACGGCTTCCTGCAACCCACTGCCAAATGGAGCTCGGGAGGGCTGCACGCACCTCTCGTGAGCTCCATTTTCAGCTGCAACGGCCTCCTGTAACCCTCTGCCATAAAAAAATGGAGCTCTTGTTAATGTGCAAGTGCTGAAGTAGCATCCAATACTGACAATGGAAAAAAAGAAAAAAAAAGAAAAAGAAAAAAAACATGGATGGATATATTTGGGCAAGGATATAGGAAACTGCCTTGTGAAATATACCTGTATACATCTAACATTGACTGGAGTAAGAGCTGCAAGGTTTCATATGAGGGTTTGGTTTTTTTCCTTGATATACTGTATAATTCATTGAAGGTAGGAGTTTTTACAAATACATGTATTTGAGAATTGAGCTGTGTTCCCTCCTATAGCAGTGAAGTTTGAATATGGGCATCATTAGACAAATTCAGTAGAAGAAAAGAACAGGGAAATCATATGAACAATCATCTTGATCTCCCAAAAATTAAATAAAGCCTAAAATAATTTTAAGCCAATTGATCGTGATTAATTCAAACATTTCCTTTTCAAACTACCTACCATTTGAGATTCTATGTCTGTGGTGGTGAACCTATGGCATGCATGCTGGAAGTGGCATGCAGAGCCATTCTTCCTGGCATGCGAGCTGTCGCCCCACGCACATGCGCACATGCCTCCGCGATTCAATGCTTCAAAAAAGCCCTCACGCCTGCCCTGGCTCTCTTGCTTGCTTGCTTCCCTCTTCTGAAGCACAGTTGAATTGTAGGGAAGCTGTTTTTCAGAAGAGGGAAAATTGCGCGCCGAGGGGGAAGTGCATGTGCATATGCAGAGGGCGTGTGCGCATGTGCACTGGGATTGCATGTGCATGCGCAGGGATCACGTGTACATGCATAGGGAGGATGGGCACAGATGCACACGCACGTGTGCGCATTCGGCATGCAGACCTGAAAAGGTTCGCCACTGTCCTATGTGGTGCACTGGGGGCATATTATCAATTTAGTTATGAAAATCCAAGTTTCCTGGCAGTCATCCCTTTTTCTAAATGTTGTTTGATGCTGAAGATTCACGGAATATTCTAGATTACAAATCCAGGGGTTGATTTGAGATTTTTTTTTTCTGCATACCTGCTCTGTAAAAACCTGACTTGTATCCAGGAAATATGATCAACTGTTTTCAACCATTTCTATTTATTTATTTATTTATTTATTTATTTATTTATTTATTTATTTATTTATTTATTTGATTTATATCCCACCTCTCCGCTCGCGGAGGACAGGTGTTATATGGGCACACTGAGGCACATCTTTAATCACTCACACGGCCGCATTCTGGACCAATTGAAGTTTTCAAGTGCTCTTTAAGGGAAGCCCCATGTAGAGTGCATTACAGTAATCTAGTCGAGAGGTGACAAGGGCATGAGCCCTGGGTCCAAGAAGGGCACAACTGTTATAACAGGCGAACCTGAGTATAAGCTCCCCTGGCCACAGCTACCAAATGATGGTCCAATTACAGCTGTGGGTCCATGGGAACTCCCAAGTTGTGTACCTTTTTTGAGGGGAGCATTTCCACCCCCCAGCATTTCCACCCCCCAGCATTAAAGGTGGACAATCCATGGGACCACGTGGAGGCAGCATCCAAAGCCACTCAGTCCTGTCAGGGTTGAGCCTGAGCCTGTTGATCCCCATCCAGATCCTCACAGCCTCCAGGCACCGGGCCATCACCTCAACGGCATCACTAGTTCAGCCCGGGGCAGAGATATACAACTGGGTATCATCAGTGTACCCCGTGCAGTCGGATGATCTCACCCAGTGGTTTCATGTATATGTTAAATAGGAGGGGGGGAGAGAAGGGGGGGAGAACCAAACCCTGAGGCATCGTGCAAGGCAGGGGCCTTGGGTCAGATCTCTGTCCCCCAACCAACACCAACTGAGTATGGCCCAAGGGATAGGAGGAGAACCACTGTAAAATGGTGCCTTCCACTCCCAACCCCCTAAGCTGCCCCAGAAGGATACCATGGTCAATGGTATTGAAAGCTGCCAAGAGGTCAAGAAGCACCAGGACAGAGGAAGCTCCCCATCCCGGGCCTGCCAGAGATAATCTGCTAGTGCGACCAGTGCCGTCTCAGTACTGTACCTGGGCCTGAAACCAGACTGAAGGGGATTTAGATAATTAGCTTTCTTCAAGGTACGCAGGAGCTGAAGTGCCACCATCTTCTCAACAACCTTCCCCAAAAAGGGGAGGTTGGAGACCAGATGAAAGTTGTTCAAAACAGTCAGGACCAGGGAGAGCTTCTTGAGGAGGGGCCTCACCCCCACCTCC
>JANHGC010001765.1:23923-36750 GCA_027560395.1 Boaedon fuliginosus
TCTTTGAAGATGTTTCACTTCTCATCCAAGAAGTTTCTTCAGCTCTCAGAACCGAACAAAGCTGAAGAAGCTTCTTGGATGGAAATGAAACATCTTAAAAAAAAAAACAGAAAGCCCAGCTGCCTCTTGAAAAAGCACCTTTGGGACAACCATGACCTGAATGAGAATCTCCATATAAACATTCTAATGAGATGGTTTTCATTGTCTCAATAAAAAGAGGAAGAACTAAATCATACATGTTTTTATCTACATGGCTACGAGATGCCATTATTGAAATTACTTTGCTTTGTGTATACTTTTTATTTGCCAGCTACAATATTAGAGGGTGGAGGCATCCTCTGAAAGATAAATGGTGGCAAGAACTGTCAGGAGGATATGTTAGGCTTTGAAGATCCGGAGTCAGGATATTTGAGACCTTGAACTGCCCTTGACAAAATCTGATCTATGAAATCAACAGAAATTAAACTTGAAGATAAAAACATGGCTGAATAACAGTGATGAGAATATAGTTTTGGACTATTTATTTCACAGTATCCAGTAAAATGGTCTGAAATTAATAGTACTTCACTCATAAAGGTACAAAAAAAAATTATTTGTAATTGGACAAGGCTTCCATGTTCTTATTTTAATCATTTTTACAACTACCAAACCTAAAATTACCAGTGGTTTTGTTTCTTTTATTCAAGATTCTGATTACTCATGTCCACATACTTGCTGTTTTGTGTTTTGTATATAAACCAGAGAAAACCACTTTCTCTCAGTCCTAGAGAGAGGCATTGGCAAATCATTTCTGGGGGGGAAATGCCAAGAAAATAGCAGGGATATGCCCAAGCAGTCCCCAAGAATCAGACATTATTGAACAAAATAACAAAATATGTAGACCTAATATTACTTGTCTCCTCAAGTACTTTGATAATCATGCTTGAGCACACAAGTACTCGGGACTACGCATTTTGCTTTGGAATTGAATTTCATATTTCAACTACTTACTTGCTTATGAATCCCATTAATAAACAGAAAGAACTGAGATGGCAAAGTAGAAAGATTGATTGTCTACATGACTTGATTTCTTAATATTAGGAAGAATGCACTAACCAAACATAGAGATTTTTTTGGAATCTTAGAGAATATTATTGTCTGTATTAAAGATTACAAATAATTTTAGCAAATGGTGTCTTTCTTATTTCTTAAATTTTATTTTCTTGGAGAAACAAATGTAGAATACTTCATTTGCCTGATTTCGATTTAGTTGGAGAGTAAATTTTGGCAGGAAATCTAGAATGTAATCTATCTCCTATTGAAGTCTATGATAAAGCTGACATTGATTTTTAAAAAGAGCTGGATTGCATCCATTCACTCTAAAGTGAACAGCCTGTAAATTTCATTTAGTAAACCTTAGTCATGTTGTCTGCCCTACTTAGCATCAAAACAAAGCCATCCTTTTGTGAGTAACTGGGTTTGAAACCAATTAGGAAATGGCTATGAATGTTAACTATTTCCCTCTTCACAGAACCAATTTGTTTTCATGAAGTGAAATAAAGAGCTAACAATCTAGTGCTGCAATTAAAGAGGGGAGAGAGAATCAGTGTATATGTGAGTTTATCTGTAACCCAAACTGAGATAGTCAGGGGAGCTACAGTGAATAACTATAATGATGATCTCTGTTGGGGGAAGAAAGGCAGGGGTATAAATTGAATAAAATAAGTAAAATAAATAAATAATAAACTTACTGATTCTTAAAGTAAGAATAGAAGAGGAAGCCATGAAAAAATGTAATACAATGCCTACTATGGGATTCAGATTACTAAAAAGCTCAATACTTTTGAATACGCTGATTTATATGTAAATAAACACATTTATAAGGATCAAACCTTCAATTTCAAAAAGATAACTAATTTAAATAATTCTACATTCTTCTTTAAAATCAAATAGGTTACTCAAACTGCCTGTTTTATTAATTAAAATAATAATTTTATTGAAATAAATAATCAATTATTGATTTAAAATAATTTACAAATATTTTTAAAGACCCTCATGCCTCAACATGTCGTTGTATGTTTATATGAATTCCTACCATTGCTCCCAATTTTAATGTATAGTTTCCAATGTAGAACTTCTGTATGCCTTTTTCTAATGTATGCATTTCTCTATTTATTTTCTTCTGATACTATGTATTTTTATGCACATACTCTGGAAGATGAGTACCAAATGTCTATATGATAAGAAATTGATTTCAAATAATGTATCTGCATACAAAATGTGACAACATTGGAGAAAACATACAGAGTTTATGGATTTTCATCTGCATTTCTTGTATTATATCTTCATTGGAACATTCTATGAAATGAGTTAAAATACTTTATTGCATCAGTACTAAGGACTAAACCCTTTCTGGAATAACCAGAAAAATCTTTCACTGTTTGTTCCAAAGATGTCACTGGAGACTATCACTTGCTATGATTTTTTAAAAGTTATTATAAATTTATGGTGCATTTTAAATCTATTACCTAAATTCCATGCTATTTTGGTCATGTTTCCCATTAAATGTGCAAGACATGGAATCTTCATGTAACATACACCCAAACCAGTGTCTCATGTTCTAAAGGTGATCTGAGAAAGAGGTGGAGACATCCACAGAAAACTAAGTCTTGAAGAAAGAGAGAGAGAGAGAGAGAGAGAGAGATGTGTACACAAACATACACACACATAAATACACATACATCCGACACATATAACCAATATGATGTAATGCAAACTCTGTTCTTCACATATTCACTTGCAGTGTTGCACTGCAAATTCAGGGCAAATGAAGTTTCTGTTGTGTTTGTGCATTGCATATTTCATTATTTGCCTTCCCTTGCTCTGCCCTGTAGACACACTTGAGCAGAGGCAGAGGCATCCTCAGGGAAGAACAAGGATGGGAGGAGGGAAAAGTGATAAAACATACCTCATGATGTTGTAACATTGTTGTGCTTGATATTTCAACATGACTATAAAAAGGCAGAGCTTACATCACAATATCAGAATGCACCTTTTGGCATCACTGTGTTACAAAAGATAAAATACAAAACATCGCTTAAAGCCAGCCTTTCCAACTTAATCCTTCCTAAGGTTTGAATTTCAATTCCTGTAGCTTCTTGCCGTGCTGAATAAGAATGACAAAGTTGATCCAATGCATTTAAAAGGCATCGGGTTCCAGAAGACTGCTTTAAAAAGTGATTTCTAATGGATTTAAAGATCGCTTCATCGGTGACAAATGCATTTCAGTTGCGCTTTTATGCTCTTATAGAAATCTAGTGAACCTCAATAACAACAAAAAAGTTGGCGAGCTATACTTCACACTGATCCTCTTAGCGACCTGCCACTGAGAAAGAATACAGTTGGTAGATTCAAACAAAATAGATGAGAACTTCAAGAGATAATGTGTTTATCCCACTCTTCCAAAACAGATTTTTTTTTGTTAATCTTTCTACAGCTGGGAAAAAGTTTGGTATAGTTTCATGACAATTTAAGGAAAGAAAGATACAGGAAAACATTCTATTCTGCCTAAAATGCCTCAACTTCCTGCAGACAACTACAAGGCCAAAAGGGTATGATCTGTCCACGTCAAAAGACTAATATTAACATCTTCCAATTCCAGGTTATCCTGCCACTGTCCCAAGGGAAAAAAAAACAGATTTAATGGGTGATGCCCTCTATGAGTTGAGCTGTTATTAAATTGGACCAAGTCCATGGTTGTCATGGTGTCCATGAATTCCTAAGCCATCTCTGGGCCCAAAGAAGGTGAATTGAAGCCTCCCAGAACCATAAGCCTGCAGAACTCTATCACCAATTTGGCCATAGATTCAAGGAGCCAAGAATATTATTTCCAGGAATAGTGTTCCCTGTAATAATATTACAGGGAAGAAAGTAACCATGCAACTATTAAACTCAATTCTATTTCAATTAAATAAGGTATTATCACATTCGACTGTGTCTGAGGCAAGGCCCTGAGACACTCCAGAATAACAACAGCCCCTCTTTCACCCTTGCTCTGGAGTCATGTCTAGTACCACACTGAAATTCAGGAAAGTGCATTTCCTAATTGAGACCTATCAGGGATGCAATGGGTCATGGGGGATGACCAACCAGATGTCAATTATGCAGGCCAGCTAGTGAGAAGCACAATATCAAGGATGTTAGAGGTACTCAGTTGAATTCCCTGTGGACTAATATGGAAATGCATTAGTGAATCCAGACTATTTAGCTGCTTGGTTATTTTAAGTCTATTTATGAAATATGAAACAAACATAGAAGATGCTAGGCCATTAAAAAAGAGTGTTCCCTTGAATATTAAGCTATTATTTGCATCATACTTTTGACCTTCATGTGTAATTCTTCTTTAATTATAAGGGGGGAAAAGCATTTTCTGGTATATTTGGGAAATATTTGGCAAATATTTTTTTTAGCAGTTTATCTTCCTTCTTTATTTGTTTGCTCAGTTTACATGCCACATTTTTGCTTAAATTACAGTGTTTCATTCTTAATAGGCAATTTTATTAAATGACATAATTGTTTATGAACTTAACTGTAGGTTTACCTTCGAAAAATCTTCTGCAATGATTCACACCACTTCCATAGTCTATTCAGGATGAATGAGGCTACTATGTTATGTGAAGATTAATCCTATATGAACTTCTTTTCTTTATGCACAAAATCTCTTAAAGAAAATGCACATTTTTTTCATGAATTATGTAAATATCTCTACTTTCTCATAAGCCTGTTTCTTTAGAGTATCACCTTGAGGAATCCAGTCTCCTTTTGTAAGTAACTTAATCAAGTATCCTGAGCATCAGTCCTAGTAAAAATAATTGTAGAATCCCTGTCCCTTTTTTTCCTTTACGCCTTTCATGGAGATACATTTCTGAATGGATTGCCCATAAATCATTTGTCTTATAACATAATTAGGCTGATTTTCATAAACAAATGACTGCTTTCTCTGCAATCCTCAGATTTATCACTAAAGTGATTGGTGCATATGAATTTGGCATAGTAAGCTTACACAATAGTTTTAGAAACTCGTCACTTTCTAACACTATATTGCAAAGAGCAGAAGAAGGAAGCATGATCAGCAAATTAGTCTTGTGACCTGAACTAACCCCACCTCCCTTTATCTCTTCTTCACACTGTGATGCTATTGACCAAAAGGAGCAATTTACATTTGTTGAGGTTAACTCATTCTGTGTTATACAGCTGCACACATAATTCGTTAAATTTTTCTCATGTGCTTGTGTGATTAATCCAACTGTGGTCAAAGCCAACTGGTATCTTCTTGTACTAAAATCCAATATCATTTCAGAGTACTTTTCACTGTAGCTCCAGTCCTCTGGAAACAGTTTCCACCAGGATTACTCCTGAAATCTGATTAATTAAAATTTTGAAAGGCACTAAACTATTTCAGCTTCATAGTTCTTTTTGAAGGTGGTATAAATATTAATTAATTATTCAGAATGGTAAAAGATATAGATCTTAATTATTGTTTTACCTGCTACAAACCATTTAGGTTGCTAAGGTTCTATATTTTATTTGTGATGTTACAGTGGACTATACCCAGGTACAGTATTAAATTTTGGATATTGCATTTTACTATTTTATATCCTATAAGCCCATGAAAAATTAAACTATTACTACTACTATAACTGCTACCAGTTTCAACATATTGTGCCAGAGTAGCATAGGGAAGATCATGCTCAGCCATTAACGTTGACTATTCAGTAAGGAGCAAATAAGACAATCTTTATTCATGAAAAGTATTGAGGCAGATTGGAATTGCTGAGGAGCTACTGTTAATACCAGAGAGCGGGAAAATAAGATTCTTTATGAATGTTGAAGAATGGCTTTATATCAGACAAAAAAAAATACTGAATGTATTGAAATGAAAAACCACTTGCCCTAAAAGTGGGTACCTATGGCCCTTAGCAAGTAGCCCTCTGAAATCAATTCATGGCAATCTAATTGCAAAGTTGGAAAAGGTAGGAGAGGATGGAAGAGAGAAATAAAGAGAAGGTATCTCTGCCAATTTTAGGCTTTGATCACAACTCTTGGCCTTGGACCCACCATGAAGAACTCTGCAGACTAATTTAAGGACATGTGGCCCTCGGCCAAATAGTTCCCTGCTTCTGAGTTTCAAGTGAGAAATAAGTTATAAATATGTAGGGTAGAAGGAAATGAAGTGGGAAATATTAAGAGCACATTAAATATGTAAAATCTGTTAAAAATAGAAATACATGTGTTGGTACAAAAGAGAAGAGCGCAGACGTACCAGAGAAGTTATTTTTCTAAAGCGTGAAATCATGAAAAGAGGGTACAGTAAGTCCTGTGCATTTTGGTTTGGAAATGAGCACAAGACAAAAGCAAAATGATGGGAAACAGAACATGTTCAAGCATGAATAATTAAAGAGCATTCCAAATTCCATATTTAGGGTGTGAATTTACAACTTTTTTTATACCCAGCAAAACCAATTAAAAGTTACAATCGCATGGTTTATACTTTTTGTAGTGATAAAAAAAAAATCTAGAATACTTCCAAAGTACAATTCAATTTCGGTTCGTGCATTGTGTTCATTAATTCATTTATGAAGCTTGGGCAGTTAATTCACTTTATCCTTTTCAGACTTATAATTTTAAAATTTTAATTACATTTCACTTCGCATACCACATTCATTAACTTATTCATTTAAGAATCATTTGTAATTTATTGGCTTTGTCCTTTATATAGTTACCAAAGGAAAAGTTAGTCTAATTTGTCTTCCTGGAATTAATAGTCAGAAGCATCGTAAAGATGGAAAGATGTGTTTTAAATTGATCATGCTTTCTTTTCCTTTTGCCTTAATATTTTGTTAACTTCTTGAGATTTTACATTAACTGCATAGATACATTTTTCTACACAATGGACTGTGTAGACAATTTACTTCATTTGTAGATAAATACCATTCTTTCAGAACTTCTGAGCCTAGAACTCGTAAGTATTCTACAGTGCACATTCTTCTTGTAATTCAAAAATATTATCTATATCTATCTATCATCTATCTACACACACACACACACACACACACACACACACATACTTGTGTATATAATTTCTCACACACACGATTAATTACGTATCATCAAGTTATTTTTAATTCCTAGTGACTCCATAGAATTTCTTCATGACCATCAGTCCCTAACCTGGTCTTTCAGATTTCCAACACGGCACCCATTGCCATGTGCAGTGCAATTAAGCCAGATTCTTAGCTTTACAAGTATGTAAAGTACCATGCTCATACATGTATGTACAGTACAATGCTGGAGGTGGTTAATGGACTAATAGTAGATCTTGCCTTTCCCTCTGAATATTTTGCTTCCTCACCTCCCATCTTTTAATTACAATTTTGTATTTGGTTTTGTGGTTTTATCTCCTTCAACGTTGTAAGATGCCCAGAGTCACCTTGCAGCAAGATGGCTGGCAAATTCATTAATTAATAAATAAATTTCCATGATATCATCGATTACAGTTAACTTTAATGAATAGTTTTGTCACAAGGGACTCCAGTTTTCAGATTGAAGGATATAATTTCAATATCTTTTATTACTTAATGTTTCTGGATTTTGGCTATACTCTATTCCATTTAGGATTTCCAAAGGATTTTTTCTCTGGCTTCTAAGCTAGAATTATTATACATTATTACGGATATATTTTATAAAACAATTCTACCAAAAAATAGAAACTGCAAATGTTTAAAACAATTACTATTCACATTAAAATTACACAAAACTTCAATATATGGTGCATCCGATTAAGTGTCAGTGAAAAAAGTAAAAGCTTTGCTAATTTTCACATAATCAAAATTCTTAACACAAAGTGACATGGAAGATATATAAAAGTCTATAGCTTGAAACAACCTTGATTTAACAAATAAATCTAAGTAAAGCCATTAGATGGTCCAGAATATGTGAAAAGTTGCACAAGAAGACTGAATGTAGAATATTTTTTGGTTGATTGGTTGTTAAATTCAGAAAGGTGCCCAACGCCAAGACACTTGGGTGGCATAGACTATGAAAAGTAATGTCAAAATGTCAAATGTCAAAAATATCCAACACTGAGCATAAAAAATTCACCTTGGTTGGGTGCTGAAATATTTAAAAAAAACGATAGGTGTCTTCTTACATAACAGGTCTACAAATAAATTGTAAGCTATCTCGTCCTTATTTGACAATGATACTATATTAAATAAAGAAATATTCCAGATGGGAGAATTTATAATAATACATATGTAAAAAATATAGGGAAAAAAACAGTCAACAGGTTAGCCCAAACATTAAACTAATCTTCAAATTCCTCTGTTAACTATCTTTTATTGTATTTAATATGTAGAAAGTCCACTAACAGTTTCCAGTCTCTTATAAAACTGTATAGTCCATTGTTTCTAATCAAAGCAGTTAGTTTTGCCATCTCTGCTAATTCAGTCAATTTTAAGATGCATTCTTCAACAGTCAGTATTTCTTTTTTTTCCTTTCCAATGCTTAGCAAGCACAAACCTTGCAGCAGTCACTATGTAAATAAATTATTTGTTTGTTTGTTTGTTTGTTTAGATTTATACTCCGCCTCATTTCCCCAGTCAAGGGGAACTCGAGGTGGCTTATTGGCTTGTCCATAAAAGAAAAGCTTCAGGTTTCATTAATATTTGTATCTGAAATACTTCATTATTATGTTTATACAGTATGATTTAATATATTTGCAAGACCACCACATGTTTCTGAAAATTTCAACCAAGTAGTTGTTTTCCAATGAGGCACCTTATTTATTTTTATTTTATTATTTTATTATTTTATTATTTTATTATTTTATTATTTTATTATTTATTTATTTATTTATTTATTTATTTATTTATTTATTTATTTATTTATTTATTTATCAACTTATAGGCCGTCCAACTCCCAAAGGACTCTGGGTGGCTTACAACAACCAAAATAACAATAAAACAATATGAAAAAGTAGAAAAGGGCTAACCCCAAGTGTTAAAATTTAAAATACATTTAAATACATTTAAAAATACATTCTTTTAACTAAAATTTCCCATCGACACAGATGTTAAGCATTCCAAATGGGAGGAATCATCGGCCCCAAGCCTGTTTGCATAGCCAGGTCTTAACGGCTTCATGGAAGGCCAGCAGGTCGGGGACTGTCTGGATCCCCGGTGGTAGTTAGTTCTAGAGAGTTGGTACAGCCAAGGAGAAGGCTCTCCCCCATGGGCCCACCAGCTGGCATTGCTTTGCCAATGGGACCAGGAGGAGGCCAACTCTGTGGGACCTAACAGGGCGCTAGGAGGCATACTGTGTAGGAGGCAGTCTTGAAGACAACCCTGTCCTGACCCATGTAGGAAAGGTCATAACCAACACTTTGAATTGCACCCAAAACCTATTGGGAACCAGTGCAGCTCGTGCAAGAGAGGTGTTATTGCTCGTGTAGCTGCATTCTGGACCAACTGAATATTTTATATTATATTCAAAATATTATATTTATATTATATTATATTCAAAATTAATATTAATATTAATTTTTTGAATCAAAAGTTGGATCTGTGCTCAAACTCAAATCAAGATGCTTTGGGATTAAAAAAAATATCTGACAGAAATTTGGTTGTTTTTCCAATTACTAATCACTTGAACAAATTCTAGATTAAAACTTGTGATTGATAAATTTCTTAATATAATATATTATTGAGATACACAGTGAAGCAGCAATATAAATACAATGTCCCTTTTTTAAAAAGTTACTCTTATTTGGTTTTTAAAAAATATATTGTTTAATAAGCTGTTAGGTTTGATGCCACATAATAGAAATAGAAAAGATTCAAATGTTAATAGCCCAGGGACAGGATATGACACCATTACTTATATCCAAATGATCAGCACTAATTGAAAATTAAGATTAGAAATTATATCCGGGACGAAAAAAGAATGACTATCACAAATAATGATTTCCTCTGTAACTGATGATACCTCATTCCTAAAGTAATTTGAAAGTTTGATTCTTATAATTTGAGACATTTTGGTCTTGCATGAAACTTTCAAATGAAAGATCTATTTGTATATACCAACTGTGGTATAATAAACCATGTGTGAGGGCCATTTTCAAAAGAGCAAGTTAAATGTTTAACACATTATAATCAATAATACCTTGATTGTAATAAGGCTTATTATGCTATTTGGTTCCACCATTCTGTAAATGCATCCCTTCTTTTTTAATTTGTTTTTATATTCTTTTATTTATTGTCTGTTTCTAAAAGGAAAATTGACCCACTGAGATAAAAATAAGAATGCCAAGAATCCCATTGTTTCTTTCACATTGTTTTCTAAGTTTATTTCTTGCTGGGTAGAGATCTTGATGTTTCATATTTTCTTTCAGAAACTGACAATACTTGCTGAGAAGAAGATACACTGTTTTCTACTGAGAAAATTGTATAAGTAGTACTTGTTTTCTACTAGGAATCATGGTAGCAGAAATCCAAGTTCCATCTCTATTATGGAAATAAGCTCATCTTCAAACCCCTTGTAACATCCTTTGTTAGAATTAAAACAGTTCACTCTACGTTTTTATCTGGACCCTTATTTAAATTGTAAATAATATTCCCACAAGAAGAAGAAGAGTGGATATTGTTTTTATACAAGTTCACATGCCTATATGTAATGCATTGCCTGATGAACTACCTCATAATTGTGGAGTTTTTACTGAGAGATAATGGAAATATTATCATGTCATTGACAACTTTTATCTTAGATCATTGTGGTATGAAAAATAGAATGTGTCAACAAGGTCCCCCCCCCAATAAAGCTTATTTGCAAAGTCTCAACAGGAAGTATGGAAAAGTCCTAGATCTCTCCCCACATTCTGACACAAAATGTCAGTGGCACTGAATAACCATTTTTCTCTGTTAATGACCCCTTTTCCTTTTTGTTTCTCATAAAGATGAGCATAGCATTAGCAAAATGTCAGCAATTAGCTTAACATTAAAATTTGAAATTAACAACCCCTATTGCAGTCAAATAGCTTCCTGTCCCTTTACAGATCTATTCTGGCTATTGCAAAATATTCAGCAATCTTTCTTAATTTCCAGGAGGTAGGTGACACATCCTGACAGCTTTACAAGCTTTGCTGTTTTTAGCTGTAGTTTATTCACAATCCATCTTTGATGTTTCATAGTGTGAGAGATTAGAGCTGTGGGAGAAAACTTTGAGGAATCTGATAACAAAAGCAAAAGTCATGCCATCTCATTTAATTATCCTATCAATTAAGAACAGAACTGACAAACAAAATAGTCTGAGTAAAACGTAAGAGTAAATGTGCTGTCCAAATTACCTGATTTGGATGACACCTATATTGAAATAATTCAATGATTTTTTTCTTTCTCCTCTCTCCATTCCTAGGCAAGCTCATTTAGTTATGTCATTTATTGACTACTTTACTTTGGGAAAAGGCAATGTAGTGCTTTCTGTATATTTTGGATTTCAGATTATTTGGATGTTAGTTTCCTTTGCTTGCAGCCAACATGGAAGAATGTTAGAATTTTGTTGGAATTTTGTTTGCTGGAAAAACTGGAAGAGCATTAAAAATTTTGTCACTGGTTTATACAGAAGATACATTTGTACTGCTAAAAAACTTGGAGGATAGCTATCCATTTTGCACTCTGCAAATAAACTTTGTGTTAGCATTCACCAATGGGTGCTCAAATACTGCAGTGAATGCAGTGCTGTTTAGATTATGAATTAAATGTGAGGAATTATTCACACAGGATATTTAGCTTTTGAACTTCATTTCTAATATGGGATATATTAATTGCAAAAAGTTTCATATATTTTTAATTCAGAAATGTTTGCCCACTACAAGTAGGACATGTGAAAACATTTATATGGATGTATCCTTCTAAGGTTAAATTGAAGGGGTTTTGTGGGGTTCTTGATGCTTTTCGTGTTTGGTTCTTTTTCTCTTTTTCTTTTGCAAACATTTCATTACCCGATTAGGTAATATCACCAGTGCTACAAGAGAGTGGGGCTTGCCCTCAGTTTATATACTGGGGTGCCAAATTCAAGGCCTGTGGATTGGATCCCGCCTGCAGGGTGCTTAGATCTGACCCATGGGGCTGGCCTGGAAATAGCAAAGGACCAGCCTGCGGTGCCTCTGCCAGCAAAAATGGAATTCAGGGGGCCACGCACACCCCCGTGCCCCATTTTTGGCCATGATAGCCTCATGCCCCTTTGTGCTTCAATTTCACTGGCAGAAGGCTATCAAAATAAGCTAAAAACAAAACAAAAGGAAAAATGTTTCCCCTTTTGCATTTGAGCATGCAAGAAGGGACAGGAAAGGAGAAAGGGAAAGAGGAAACACAAAGAAAAAGAAGATGGGACGAGAGCAAGGAAGGAAAAATAAGGAAAAAGAGAAAGTAAGAAGAAAGAATGAATAGGGAAGAAAAAAGAAGATAAGGAAGGAAAGAAGGAAGCAATGAAGGAAGGCAGGAATAAGATATAAGTGGTTTTATTTTGTACGGTTTGGATTCTTCCTTAATGAAACTATGCATGTCAAGGAAGAATAATGAGCTAGGGTTGTCTGTTACCAACCATGGTTCTGGTCAGACAGCAGAGATTTATTTATTTATTTATTTATTTATTTATTTATTTATTTATTTATTTATTTATTTATTTATTATTTATCAACATGAACAAGATAACAGTTAAAAATATAAACATAAACAAGAAGTATATACAATTAAATAGACAGTAAGACAGGGATGGTAGGCACGCTGGTGCAC
>JANHGC010001765.1:51132-62247 GCA_027560395.1 Boaedon fuliginosus
CCCGCGCTCGTGTCCCCGCCAGCTTGCACTGCTTCGCTGACGGGATTCGGAGCAAGGCCTCCCTATGGGATCTCACTTAATTATAGACAAGATGAAGGTGCTTTGGATCAATAGGAAAATCTGTTTAAGCTCTACTTTTTCTGAATGGAAATGGCCTAAATCTGGAAGGGGATGTTTGTACTCTTAGAGTACTCCTTGATCCTGGATTCACAAGAGACAGATGTGGCAAGGGGAACTGTTGCACAATTGTATCTACTAGACTAGTTGCAATCCTGACTGAGCCAAGTGCATTTGTTGACAATGATTTATATTGTGTTACATATTGTCACGACCATTGTTGTGCACTCTGAACATGTCTGGAAATTGCAGTTGGTGTACAATGTGGCAATTGGATTACTAGAAAATTACTAAAAGAGGCATATGCAGAAAGATTTGCACTGGTTGCTAGTTGCTTTCCCAGCAGTATTTATAATACTGGCACTAACTTTTAAATCCCTAAACAGCTTGTGGTTTGACTGAAACCATCTTTTGTATTATAAACCTATGCAGTTGTTAAAAACTGAAAGAGAGGATCATTTAAAGATTAATTGGTTTTCACAGGGAATTTTTTGCATTCCAAAAAGTTCCTTGCATTGCTCTCAGATTATGAAAAGCGCAAGAGTGTTTTTCTTCTTACATGATTTAAATTACTAGTTTTAGTGTTTGCAAGAATTTACATTTTTAATGTTTTTAAATTCAAACTGTACTTTTTAAATTTTGTTAAACACCTTAAGTCACTTGCCAGACTAGAAAACTGGCTTTGGAATTTAGTAAATTATTAAATAAAATGATTCCTTTTTTTTTCTTCACAGTTACAGCTGATTTTGTCCTTAGTGGGAATAATATCCAAATACTTACGTAACTACATGCCTGTTACTTCTTAATTTCTAAGCAGAAACTGTCAAATATAAAATATGAATTCCTGGCTGCTGTGTATTGATCTTTACATTTCTAAAACAGAGACATTGTTAGCAGTGTTTCCTTTCGAGAAGAAAGCTGCTGAATTTTATATTGACTGCTAATTGACTGCAGCAATTGTTTCAATATTATAGGCACTGTCAGAACCTCATTTCAATAACACTTTTCAATTTTTTTTCCCTATTTTCTCCTTCAGTGCATTATGGTATAATTATGTACTTTGGATAATTGCTGTTTGCTTACTGTCAAAATGCAGAAAGTGTGTGAATTTTCTCAAACTGTTTCTTTGTTAATATCATAAATGAGTATGGATAACATCAACTCCTATAATTTATTGAGAACATAACATAATTAAAGCAAACGGAAGACAGACACACAGAAAAGAGTCAGAATTGGGTTGAGCACTAAGTGATAGGAAGCCTCCAAGTTATTTTGGTGCATAATTGATCCAATTTTACTGGAATGTTTGAATGGGGAGTGGACTGAATTCATCTTCGCATGGTAATGGCTTGGTATCCTACAATAGGAAATAATTTCTGGAGAGAATGTCAGTTGTAAGTTATCATTAATAGGACCTTAATTTTTGTGTAGGTTTTTTTTTCTTAATAAAATGGAGAAAAGGGAGCATTTTGACTTTCTACAAGTCTGTTTTCTATGTAAAAAAACAGTTCTCAAGTACTATACAGTGCTCAAGTTGTAGATAATAGAACATGTACTGGCTAATCTCAAAAGTCAATGCTATTTATTTTGGGATAGATAAAGGAAGCCTTCAAGATTAGTTTCAGAATTGTAATTGGGATCAATTGCATATAAGAAGTTCTACTCTTCTTTTGTACACAATATTAGAATCTGCAGATAATATGAATTGAAAGAGAAATTTGGATCACTCTTATTGGTTTTGTAAGGGAATAGAATCAGCAATAATATTAGAAAATGATATTGATAGAATAATAGTACAAGCTTGTTATAATGTTTTATAGCTATCTCCTGTATCTCCAAACTGTATTGCAGGAAATATGACTTCTGTAACAGAATAGTTCATGTCTGGAATTCTCTTCCAGACTCCATCATCACAGCATCTAACCCTCGTAATTTTATCCTTAAACTGTCCACTGTGGACCTCACACCATTTCTAAGAGGTCCTTAAAGGGGGCGTTCATAAGTGCACCAGCATGCCTACCATCCCTGTCTCACTGTCTATTTAATTGTATACACTTTTTGTTTATGTTCATGTTTATATATTTTAACTTTTATCTTGTTCATGTTGACAAATAAATAAATAAATTAAATGAATAAATAATCATGTCAGCCACATGGCCATGGAGATGTCTTTGGACAGGACTGGCTTTCCGGCTTTGAAATGGAGATGAGCACTGCCTTCTAGAATTAGGAACCGACTAGCACATATGTGCGAGGGGAACCTTTACCTTTACCTAAAGATTTCTTGTCCTGGGTTCAAGAAAATATAATAATAAAATAAAAAAAAATACAATAAAATATTAATCTATGAAGGAAAGTAATGACAAACTTAGATAAAATAATGATAAGAATATTTATATGATAAAGACTAAAATAAAATAATGAAGAACTTTAATATATTAAATATTAAAGCTGAACATTAAAAATGAGTAACAGGAAGCATATAGGCAAAAGAAAAGAAAAGAAAAGAAAAGAAGACATTACAGATTTGGGCATAGGAGTACCATTGACTCCAAAATTTAAGATGATTGTTGTAAGATGATGTGGATGGGGAAAGCATCTGAATAAGTAATGATTGTTTCAGAACTAAAGACACATTATTTCAGAAATAACTTACCATTTTGTAAAGAAAAATGTTGGCTTATTTCTAACAGTATCCAGGGACAGCTGCTGGAATACTGTATATAATTAATTAAGAAAGAGATCAAAATTAAAAAATTAAATTTATTTATTTATTTATTGATTGATTGATTGATTGATTGATTTGATTTGATTTGATTTGATTTATACCCCGCCTCATTTCCCCAGTCAAGGGGAATTCGATGCGGCTAACAACAATAATATAAAAACAATCAATACAATATAAAATATTAAACAAGGCAGTCAACAAAACATTTAAGGGGGAGAGATAGTTAATTCCACGCCCGCCGACAAAGCCAGGTCTTCATGGCTTTTTGGAAGGCCCGCAAGGTGGGGATGGTCCTAATGTCGGGGGGAAGCTGGTTCCAAAGGGCCGGCACTGCCACAGAGAAGGCTTTAGTGTGGGGACACACCAGCCAACATTGTCTGGCTGACGGAACCCGTAGCAAGCCGACTCTGTGGGATCTAAGTGGGTGCTGAAAGGCATGAGGTAGCAGCAGGCAGTCTCAAAGGTAGATAGATATGAGGTACCTTCAAAATTAAGAATGAGGTACCTTCAAAAGAAGTCAAGCTTAGATGGGTCTATTTTAAGGTGCACATTGATCAAAATGCTCTGTGTGAATCCAGTACCATTTGCTGTGGTGTTACCCACCATTGTGAGTGGAGATGGTCCCCTCTGGACAAGGAATGCAGTCATAGCAGCAAACTGGCTCGCCTTCCTGAGCCTGCTTGAAAAATCCAGGATGACAGTTTCCCACACATTTGGAGTGAGGCAGAGACTAGTAATACCAAACAAAATATACATGAAAAATGCATATAGTCATGAACATTACCCAAGTAGTCTATGGGCATATTAGACAAATATCAAATCTCTAACTAGTTCCAAGCAGCTGTAAGAAATCGTATTACTGGCAGTTTCTTCATTTAGTTCCTCCTTTTGCATCTGACATATCTGATTGCCATAAAGGAATTTTTGATGTCATGAGATCTGGAGTTATGGAATTGAAAAAAGATGCAAACATTAAATGACAACCAATGGGTTCCTATCTCACATCAAACCAGTAATTCTCATTTCATGTGAATCTGGGCCTCCTTCCTAGGAATAGGAGGGGTTTTTTTTTGGTGAAAGGGTGAAAATAACTTTGTAAAAATCTGGACTTCTTAAAAACATCACTGACTATGGACCTTCTCTTTCAAGGACAGATTCCCCAACCAGGGTGAGCTGAGTTCTTATTCCAAAGCTTATTTCTCACTGAGTCTAGCAGTACCTCCTCCAGTCTAGATTCAATTTCATCTGGTACAGTCCACACCTGAACTCCAGCACTGGTCAGAAGAACTGCCTTCTAATTTGCTATTTGAGGATGAGTGATGAGTGAGCCTGAGGCTGTTGGCACCATGCACCCCAGTACCTGATGGTCTCTGTCACCAGTTCTATGGCAGTACAGGATTGTAGAGAGGAACCAAAGGGGCCACGATCTGTGGCCTCAAGTATAATCACTCAAAATCCCATGTTGGACATAGTTGAATCAGCTAAAACAGTGTTCCATATTATAGCATCTGAAGAATACCTTGGTCAGTAGTACTAAAGCCTCACAAGCAGTCTAAGAAAACTATCAGGTCCCATATTCATTTCTCAGTGAAGGTCATCCACTTTGGTGACTATGCTTAGTCCACTTGATCTGGGTCCTAAGCAGAGGTGGTATTCAGCCAGTTCTGAGAGGTTTGGAAGAACTGGTAGTGTTAATTTTGATTGGTTCAGAGAACTGGCAAATACCACTTCTGATTGGCCCCACCCCTCCCTGCCCTGCCCCTTCCAGGAGTCTCCACGTGCCCCAACATTTTGTTTAAAAACAAAATTGTTTTTTAGAGACAAGACTGCGGTATTCAAGTTTATTTCCTGAACTTGAGCATCTCTTCTTTTGGCATGAATTATTTATTTATTTATTTATTTTATTAAATTTATACCCCACCTCATTTCCCCTGTTAGGGGGAACTCTAGGCGGCTTACAACAATAAAAAATTACAATAACAGTATCATCATTAAAATCCACACTAACAACACAATCATACCACAATCATCCAAGGGCAGTTGTTAATTCCAGGCCCTCCGCCATAGCCAGGTCTTAACGGCTTTGCGGAAGGCCAGTAAAGTAGGGGTGATCCTAATCTCAACGGGTAGTTCGTTCCAGAATGCTTCCTATCTTCTCCCCCATCTATTGCATCTCTCCCCTCATATCCCCTATTTCATTTTTTAGTTCTTCTTGATTCTTGAAATCTCTCTCATTTCCCCCTGATGGAGCATCTTGTCTTAATTTAATAAGTCCCCCTCTTACTCAAAAGCAATATATTCCAGTCCAATGTTATTCCTGAGAAAGTTCAATAATCATAGTCCTTTACATCTCAGGATTATAAATCAATTCCATTTAAGTAGTCCAGGAAGCTTCCACAAGTCAAAAATCACTTTGCTTTTCTTAAAAGTCTTCCTTATTCTCATAATAGTGTTTCCAGTAATCATACAGTAGCTAGTTATAGAACAGTGTCACCACAGTACTCCAGATGAATGTTGTTTATTCCTCTCATCAAAAGGTATTTTTAAACTTGTAGGGGTCTGGTATATTCCATTCACCAGTAGATGGCACCTTAAGTTAGGTTTCAGCATTGTTTCAAGTCTTGTAGATTTAATTAATCTACATTTAATTCAATTTATGGAAGCAAAGTCAACTATTCAAATAGAGTCAAGTAGATAGTCCAGCTTTTTATAATGCCTTTCCAAAACAGCACCTGCCCAATTTAAAAGTGCAATTTTCTGTGTTTTAAAAGGTCTTTAGCTTTTCTCTCCTTAGTTTCTTTTCTTTCAGATCTAGGATTTTTCTCTCTATGGTAGTTTGCCACTTTTAAAGATAGTTCTAAGATTTTCCTGGATTTTCCTCTTCCTTTTTTCTTTAAAGCTAGGGTCTAAATAAAAAGAAATCTTCTTACCCAGCTCTAATCAGTGTTCATCTGCACCGCTCCTGCACATTTCTTTGTTGCCTTGACTGTCCAAGCTTCATGGCAGCCATGATGGCTGCCACTTCTCATCAAGGGAGAGGGAAGAAATCTAGCAGGAGAGTTGCTGCTCTCCCAGAACTACAGGGTGCCCCTCTTTTCTTCACCACCCCACAGGGTGACTTTAGGTCTTTTTGGAGCCCCCCAACAGGGAGAACTTAGAGTGGGAGTGCAGAGACCAATTCCTCACATCTGATAGTGCTGCGATGTCAGCCGGAAGTCAGGCCAGATACCCTTCCTGATCCCTATGTGGAGTTTGCAGCAGATATTTTCTCTTTGCACCCTGATAAACATTTGTCACTACCTAGCATTGAACTCTCAACCTTCCAAGTGGAAAGCAAGCATCTTTCTTAAGAAATATAATGCAGAATTTTTCATTATTATTATTTTTGCACTTCTCTGTTACACCCGCACTACTCTTTATGCTACTTCTTTAAAGTAAGGAATGCCATTAAGAAAAGGAAAAAAATAGAATGTTTGTAGCATAGGATATTCAATGAAAAAAATCAATTCACTCATTGAATTAAACAAGGAAAGAGTAAAGGGAAATACTAGTGTGCAAGATAAAACATATCCCATCTTGAATAAAATAATGCAAGTACCCCATTTGTAAAAATATTATGTAATTATTTTGAATAGTAGCAACCCAAGTCAAATAGCATTAATAGACGTAAATCTCCAGTGACGAAGATGAAAATTAAGCAAACAGACTTTATTTGGTTCTAGGGTTTTTGTAAAATAAAATAATTATCTCAGAAAGTAGTGAATAGTCATAATGTAGCCACTGGATTGCTTAATAACGACAGTTCTACAGACCATTACAGTTACTATAGTGATGAAAAAAGAAGTTTGCAACCAATCTTTGCATTTATAGTCTTCAGAGGTCTATTATGAAAGGACAACTGAAGTAAGATTGTTGTGGTTTCACTTAGAGACCATTTCTCATAATGATCAGGGTATCAGTCTCAACTGTGGTACCTCCATGTGACTACCTGTATGTCTACTGCTTTGTTGTAAATTTGCACTGATCATCCACCCAAAGTCAATAGTAGGAGGAATATGATCCCTTCTTCCTAATGGACTAGCCAAGTTAGAAAAATTCAAAAAGGACCCCACTTGCAGGAAGGTGATTTATATTTGCAATAGCTAAATGAAACATCTGAAAAACATCAATTTATAAGAATTATGTCCAATACAATATAAAGAAAAAAAATAACACAGCCCTATACGTAGCAATCAAGTCTTGGTTCAGGCACAAAACACTCAAGCCAACTGTTTTATGTACATAGTGATTTGTATACAAAATAAGAGGCAATCTAAGAGCTGACAAAGCCAATCAATGTTTTATTGGATTTCAGCCAGAGAATAACACAAAAAATGGATCAGATTTTTTGATGAGTGGAATTGATTAAAACAGCACCAAACACATAATAAAAGAGAACATTATCTTGCTAAGGTCAGCATTTTTAATTCCTTTTTCTTTTCACTTTGCCAATCTTTTCTAAATTGGTCTTTTCCAGAAATATTTGGCCTGTAACTTCATAATTTCCAGGTAATAATCCCTAAATTTTATTTATTTATTTATTTGGATTTATATCCCGCCTCATTTCCCCGATCAAGGGGAACTTGAGGCGGCTCGCAACAATAAAAAATACAATGATATAAAGTGTAAAAACATTTCTAACTACAATCACACAACCAAACAACCAAGGGGGAGGGTACATTACTTCCAGGCTTCCCACCAGAGCCAGGTCTTAACGGCTTTACGGAAGGCCAATAAGGTGGGGGTGGTCCTGATTTCAGCTGGTTCCAGAGGGTCGGCGCTGCCACAGAGAAGGCTTTAGCACAGGGGCCCGCCAGCCGACATTGTTTAGCTGACGGGACCTGCAACAGGCCAACTCTGTGGGACCTCACTGGGCGCTTAATATATCTGAAAGCCAGTGTTTGTTGAAGAAACTTTAACAGTGGATAGGAGAGGCAAGGCTCATTCATGCATCAATTTCTATTAAGTAACTTACACAGTTATTAAATTAAATTATCCAGTTATTAAAATAATTTTAATTTGGTGGATTGTAGCATCAGCAACCTGCTTTTTAAGAAGAAAACGCTTCATAAGCTAAAAAGAAATTGTTAAAAAGAATTACAGGGTTATTTGTTGTGACATGAGTCATTCATTCATTAATCTTTATAGACCTTAAGGCAGCATTCTGTTATTTGTCCCAGTCACAAATGAAAATGTTCAGTTGACCTGGATTCGTCAACCATAGAAAAGAATAGGGAAGAAAACCTTTTTCTGAATTTGTGTGGGTCATACAGTATTCTATTTAGACTACATAGTAAAAAAAAACTCCTACTGAATATTGTTAGTTTACTGACAGCAGAAGAATTCCTTTTAAAAAAATTAGGACTATGGTTGAAGATCAGTAGCTGTATCAATACCTGGATAGCAAATAGCTTTTTATAAATCCAGAGAGGTTTTCCTGAGAGTCCTTTTTTTTTTTTCGGGCGATATATTGATTAGGGTTGTGAAAAGCCTTAAGAGAGGTGTCAGAAGCAGCTTCCAAAGCAGACACCCAAGATCCAGTTGTGCTGGCCATTCAGAAATACTCCATATGTGTTCCCATGTGCTGTACAGCATTTATGTCAAAGGCTTCGTTTCGTGCAACTTACATGGTTTGGCTGTTTAGTTGCAAAGCAAAGCAGTGTTGCAAAGGTGTGATTATGTTTGAGAATCAGCAAGGTTATTGAATATTATTCTAGCAAATATTTATTGTTATTTGTACACAAAAGACATCTACAGTATTTCAGATGTACAGAAAAAGCCCCGTCTACAATATGGAAGATTGATACCAACAACAGTGGGCATGATTTAAGATAACTTAAAAAGGTCAGTTGCAAAATCTATTGCTTTCCCACTCCCATTCTTGTACTAGGACTAATGCTGGTTTATTGTTCCACTAGCAATAATACTGTTATCAGATTTTCTGCTAAACTTGTAACTTGAACTTGATTTTAACTGCATAACTGAACATATTTATTTGTTCCAAAATTTCACAGTATAAATTAAGCAGCTCCTCCTTTACATGTGTTGCCCATATTAATTTTTGCATAAATTGACAAGTTTGCTACTGAGGCGGTAATACTGTTAGAAATCTGTGTTGTGACTGCTGTTGGAATTCTGGTCACTATAATATGATGCAGTGTGTGATTAAAGTAGAGCTCAAAAGGTGCAAAAAATGGAAGCCACTCATTACAGAACTAGAACAATCCCTGCAACAGAAAGAAGCATGTTTTCTAAAGGCAGTGACCCTCCCAAAGGATCAGGGGGCTTTCTAGTAAAGTACATTTCCCACCTTTTCTTGTGATGGGAGGTGTGGCACATAAGATGAAATGGGAACATTTTACAGGAGACATATATCCCTGTTCCTACCTTTTTTTTAAGCTGAGTATTATTTTATTTTTAGCATTCTTCCAATTTAAATGGAATGATATTGGCGTGCTTTGGTCTTATGTTTTTAACATTCCATATGCATGTCAAACTTCAATCATAGCAACTTGAACTGGGATCAGTTAATCTAGAAACCAAGTCTTTCAAATTTTTGATTACCGGTAGTAATATTTCTTAAAATGATGAAGATGCGGAATTCCAATGAACATTCTACTTAAATGAAAAACCTATATATGGGCAAACTAAAGTAGAGAGATTCTGGTTCATTCCCCCCCCCACTTATTTGGGTATGAGGGGAGAAAAACCTGTCTTTTCCGTGAAAGAAGGAAAGGCTGCACCTGTCAATTGTTTTGGAAATGGCTATTAGACTTGTTATCAGCGTGAGAACCAGCTTCCACAAGATGCAACTTTTTGTGGTTTTTACTATTGCTATTGCAGCATTATTTTTATTTTATTTTATTAGATTTATACCCCACCTCTCTTCCCTGGTCAAGGAGAACTCGAGGCAGCTAAATATGGTTCAATATGATTGACTATATACCTGCATATAGGACACATACTGTATTTTGTTTTTCCTTTCTGCCTGGAAAATATTTTGAAATTCATAATATAATTTGTAGACTTTTATGAGAAAAATGTACTCATAAAAGTTTATTTTACAAATCAGAGAGCTTTACTTGTGTTCTAGTACCATAACAACTCTGTTCCAAATTTGGTGTTCAAATTTGATCTTTTTAAAAGACCAATTTGTCTTCTGATCTACCTGCCCATTAATCAGGGAAGCCTGTTATGAGAACATGGTACAAATCTGTTCAGCTCAATTAATTCCAGTAGTATGCACATTAGCCAATGTGAAAATGGAAAAAGCAATTCAGTTCATTTCATATTAACACATTTCAATTATAAATAATCTTACTATTTTTATTCTTTAAGAATAAATACTTGGATATTTTGCCACAAAAGCTTTAATTCTGATTTTTTATGACACTTGTTAAAAAATACACATTTTTAGTGCTGTGATTCCATTGCTGATAGTTTCAAATGGTTTATAAAATGACAGATATGTATAGTGTTCTTTCAGCTTTTCAGTGTTTTCATCTGTGTTGATAAGCTTTCAGATCTCTGCAGCGGAGCAAAACATTTTACTTCCTAGAATAAAGATCCAAATATGATTTTAAAATACAGTTATTTGTGACAATAGAAATACAGATGGTTAGATATGTTTTGTTACAATCAGTTTAGCGTAAGTGCTTGCTGCCATTCATTGCAAGTATAAAATTCTTATCATGCTTATCATAAAGGTAATAGAAATATGTCACTCTGCAGTCTAGCTGAACTTAAAGCTGTGATTTACAGCTATGCTCTTGTGGATTTTAGCAATGGTAATGGCAAACATGGGGAGTGATTCGTTCTGTTTGTTCCGGTTGGGACCAAATAATTAAAAACATTCACTGTTATAATAGGATACAAGTCTAAATTAAGTACTCTGTGCTTGCTCTAGTGCAGAATTTCTCAACTTAACAACTTTAAGATATGCAGACTCTAACTTCCAGAATGCTCCATTCAGCATCTTAAACAGAATTACAAAATAACAGAGTTGGAAGGAACTGTGGAGGTCTTCTACTTCCAACCCCCCTGCTCAGGCAGGAAGCCCTATATCATTCCAGACAAATGCTTTTCCAATCTCTTCTTTAAAACCTCCAGTGTTGGAGCACCCACAACTTCTGGAGGCAAGTCGTTCCACTGATTAAAAAGAGCCTCGGTGGCACAGTGGTTAAATGCAGCACTGCAGTCTCTGCTGACTTGTTCAGCAGGTTGTCAGATCG
>JANHGC010001765.1:62347-78879 GCA_027560395.1 Boaedon fuliginosus
GGAGAACCACCGTAAAACGGTGCCTCCCACTCCCAACCCCCTGAGCCGAGCCAGAAGGATACCGTGATCAATGGTATCCAGTTTTAAAAGCACACTCATCCACTTTGAAATTTGGTCATTTTCCATTATTGTGATGCAGAATTTTAGAAAAATATTTCCAGATCCAATATGAAAGTAAAAACTGGCTTCGGAAATAGATCTATGATAATTGTATGCCTCTCTGTTCTGATCAGATTCAGCTTTCTTTCTTTGAAACAGTTCCAGATGAATCTATTAAAGCCAAGTTTTAACTAAGTTGTTACACATTTTCTTTTTAATTTTTTTCTAGAAGTTATCCTCAAGAATCAGTTACATCATTTCTTTTTTGGTTTAGTGTTTTAGTTTTGGAGTTATATTATGTGAAAATGTGAGGCATAGATTTCCCATAGGATCCAAGTATTAGAATAATACACTGATATTATAATCGTAGGAATTTTCTTTGTTTCATCCCAGCAACCTGCGCAGTATGTCTGGGGTTGTCCTGAACCTGTTTTAATTACTCTTTGACATAATCTTCTGAAATGTCAGAAATGTGTGCAGATTGTGGTCACTTTGCCAGTCTCCGTCATTATCTTTACCACAGAATACAGAGATGGAAGTGTGGGACCATGCATAGTTAGAACGCTTTAATTCTCATTAACTTTCCTTTCCTGACAGGCAGTGGCATCTGATTAAGTTAACTCAATTATGTTAAATAATGCAATAAATATAAAATATTTTGCTTATATCAACATTCTAAGCATATTAGCTAGTATTAGCAGTAGGTGGATGGTACTCCAATTAATACTTAATAGGTTGAAAAGTGTTCTCTTGTTGCTGTTGAATGAATCCTAACCCTTCAAAGCTTGAAATGAGTTAAGGGCTAACGGTCTAAAGGATTTTTTTTCTCCTATTATGAAAGTATTGAACCATTGTTATGTGCAGCTGACACCAATATCTGGCATCTTTAAAAAGGGGTGGGGAGTGGATCTTTCAGAGACTTTGTGGTGGTCTCTGTTATCACTGCTTTAGAAGCATCTCTTTTATCAGGGTCTTTATTGTTTTTTCATATCTTTTAATTTTGTTCTTGTTTAATGTAACATTTTATTTAGTTTACTCCCCTTGAATTTACAAATTGGAAAAAGGAAGGAATAAATACAAATAAATGGCCATTGATTAAAGTCTGGATGCCTTTAAAGAAGGAAAATGTTTATCTTTTGAGTGGGAAAATGTATTTTTCCCTTTTACTCCAATAACTTACATTCAGGATTGTAATAAGTGAGACTAAATGGACAGAATCACCTGATTCTGTATCATTCCTAGCCCACCTAGGCATAAAGACTGAAGCAATGTGCTTTGGAAGTAAGGATGAACAATGCTTTCTATTGTTCAGTAACTTTAATTCCATTCTATTACATTTCTGCATTCATCTGAAATTCAAATAAAATCCTTTTGAAAGAATTATCAATGTTCATTTTAAAGTCTTTTAAAGGGTGTATTATTTTCCTTTCTTTGATGAAGCTTCATTGCAACACATATTGCCATTAATAAGATACCTGTTTTGTAATCTTTTGCTTCAATTTTTCTAGGTTTTCCCCATATATTTGTTCAATGATAACTGAAATATTGCAAAACCTAATATCATGTTAACACGAAAAATTCATATAATATTCATATAATATTATTGATCTCTCATGATATTCTTTCAATTCCCTATGATCTTGCTGATCTGAATCAAGTTATGAACTGGACACCCCACACCCCAAAAAAAGTTGTCAATCCTTGGGAATAATGACCTAATTCAATTTTCTCAGGTTAATGTACAGACTGAAAGCAAACTGTCCACCAGAATATGTATCACTCCAAAAATCATAACAGTTCTGCATTAATTATGCTCTAATTGTGCTCTAATTCTCCACAAACAGTTCTGCATTATTATAACTCCAGAATGGGATTATTCACGTTATTCAAAAGAGCTGCTTCACAATATGCATTATCCAGGAAGCAGGAAGGGGTCTTCTATATAGGAAGATAAAGTGAAATGTATTTTATGTGTAGCTTATCTCTTACTTACTGTAGGTCACAAATTCAAGAAAGATCCATCTAATTTTAAAAAACTGAAACAATACACCCTAATCAAATCTGACATAATATATTTTTATTTTACTGATATTTTTTTGAATGGAACAGTGTCTGATCTGACAACATCAGATGTTTATCAGTTCAAATATTAGTGGTAGATACTGTTTTCCATCACGTTTTGTCATTATCGTTATTATTTTTTTTCATTCAGAATCAGTTGAGAAGTATGCTTTGGCAATTTTGTCTAGGCGCGCTGACATTTGTGCTACAAATAATTAAAGAAGGAGGAAGATAAATGGATAAATGAAGTAAAGGATAGATGCATAAATATACCATGTTAAGGTCTGACTCACAGCAATTCTGTAACATGACATTTCCCTTGCTAAAACTTAATTTGGCACCTGATTGTCCAGTCTTATACTGTAAATGCGTGCTAAGTCACCTTAGAGTCAAATTCTACAGCTTGTAAATGCATGGAATCTAATATTTTCTTTTCATTTTATTGGCAATACCAATGTGATTTGCCATTGGTCATAATGTCTGTTTTGTTTTTAAGTTCCTCAATTTAGCCTATAGCCTATTACTTCGTTATGGCCTCTCAAGTACTGATTATGTCCAATTTTGATTAGCTTTTTTGAGATTAGCCAAAATCAGCTAAGTGCTGTTCATGTTGTGATGATAAATGTGTATTTAGAAGTAAATAGCACTGAGTTAAATGGGGCATATTCCCAGATGTCTGTGTGTATAATTACAGCCATAGATCCTCATCTAGTTTCAACTAGATCCCACTGGAACAAATAAAAGTTAGTAGTGTCCAGCTAACTAGATTTTGTATGGAATTTAAGATATTATTACATTCTCTCCCATCTCCTCCCAAACTGTATTCTAATCATTCTTATTAAGAAGTAAATCCCACCAAATGCATTTGGGTAAGCATTAAATGGTAAACTCAGAGCATTAGTTTCAGTACTGTCTGAAATAATCATTTTTTGTGAGTGATTTTCTACAACATTGTTATTGTTCTACATACAGTATTTATTTTATACAGTCTGAGGCGACTATGCCATTTTATTTCAAAATTCTTCCCTACTGACTCATAATGAAATTTCTCGAGTTCTTTTGCATACTTTCTTTATACATATAAAAATTCAAATGCTGTTTCTCTTATGACTAATAAATCAGGCTAAATTAGTGCTGTGTCAAGATATCCTGACAGAGTATCAATTTCTTAACTTAATCCCGAAATGTGCTTTGTTCCAAGATCTGTAATAAAGATGTTTACTAGGTATACTATTTATACATCAATGATATTCTTTTAAGTTTTTCAGCTGTTAATATTATTTCTGAGTGTCAAGCTAATTAATCTCAATTGTACAAAATCCTCAAAGATTAATAATTTATTTATGGCTCATGCTATTTTCTCTGCAGTTAAAGTATTCAAAACATTATTTATAAAGATAAAGGATGTATTTTCTGAAGCAAAGAAAATATAATCAAGTTGCATAGCACCTCTACTCTTATAGTAATATAGAATTTCAGCAAATACATTGTTGAAAACTTCTGTGAATAAGACTCCTGTAGTCCTCACTTAACAATCCTATTTGGGACCAGAATTCCATTGGTAATTGATTATTAGGTGAAACATCATGTGATTGCAAGTTGATTTTACTAAACAAATTATTCTGTTTAGTGACAGAAGCTCCAGCAGTCTCAGCTGAGGTCATTAGGGAAGGATCACACTGTTGTTCTCCTGCTCTGCACAAACCACTGTCCTGTTTACCAGCCAGGCTTTGGCAGACAAGCTCAACTACCTTATCACGCTTGCCTCTTCTTAAACTCTCACCACCTACCTATCTGTCTGATATTAGACGTGGTGTGCAGTGGTTAGTAGTATTTCAGGCTCTGCCCACTGCCAGGAGTTTGATCAAGGTTGATACAGCCTTCCATCCTTCTGAGGTCGGTAAAATGAGGACTCAGATTGTTTGAGGCAATATGCTGACTCTGCAAACCACTTAGAGAGGTCTGTAAAGAATTATGAAGTGGTATATAAATCTAAGTGCTATTGCTATCTCTCCCCATCTCTGACCTTTTGACTGTCCTGCATTCTACCACCACCTATTTCAGCTTCCCCTCATTGCTTTAGCTGACCTTTACCATCTTCTTCCTCCCACTGCTGATGAGGCACACACAGCTGAGATAGATAGCGGGCCGCAGGCTGCAGAGAGTAGGGCACCTCAGAGGTGAAAGATGGTGGGGACATAGGCAGATGGGGGAGTTGATGCCCATTCTAAAGTCATAAGTATGGGCAGGCTGCCAAACTTTGACATTTTAATCGCACAACACTGCAACTACGTTCCCCTTGATCGGGGAAGGGAGGTGGGGTATAAATTTAATAAATAAATAAATAAATAGCTGAAACGTCAAGGACTGTTTGTAACTACCATTCATTCAGAGTCTTTGTAACTTTGAACTGTTGCTGAATGAATGGCATTAAATGAAGACTATCTATATGGATGCCCTGATCCAGGATCCAGACCTCAGCAGAGCATCTGATTTAATAAATTAATGTTAATAGCCTGATAGAAACAAATTGTATACCACATTTCTAAAGGTTTTTAATATTTAAGAATGTAGGCATAAGGCCAGTTTTCCCTGCTCTTAGCTAAGGATGTTGCAAATTAGGAACATGGGTGAAGAAAGATTTTTTGCTGGAAGCTGATCTGAAATTGCAAGAGGCACAAACTGTTGAGTTGATTCTTTCCTGATGTGAGATTAAATGTCTGCTGCCTTCACTGTACTTGGGGTGTATGAATAAATGCAAACATTACAATAATCCTCTGGTGATTTCTTTCTATAGGAACTAAAAACTGGGCAACTCTGACAGTTTGAAACGTAGGTGTGATGAATACTACTACTTTCCATATAAATTACATAGTATTGGTAAGCAATATTATAAAATATTATAAAGCACCTAAAATTTCCTTCTTCCACTTTCCATTCTATATAGATTTTAGCGTTGAGTGCAGTTGAATCTGTGTTTATGTGTGTGTGTGTGTGTTGGTGTTTCCACAAACGTAACAAGAATTGGGAGGCAATTGTTTGAAAAGCAGATTAAAACTACAGCAAGTAGAGGAATAATAAATAAAATAGTATTAAAAATTAATTCTAAGACATTGTGAGAGGAAATATGAATATGAATAAAATGGTTCAAAAATTAGGGGAGTCATCTTTATCACTTAAAATAACCACAGTATTTAAGATTTATTTTATTAAAATATTATATTAAATGTGTATAATGCTTGACTCTAAATAACTTTGAAATAAGCTGATCTTTAGTCAAAATGACCTGATATTCTGAAGATGGAAATGTGATTCAAATTGAAAAACTGAATGGTTTAAATTTTTGTTTTCCTGCAGTTGTACAATGTTAAATTTGTTTTGTTTTCTAACTTCTTTTTTTTCTGTTTTCAATACTATTTATGGTTGCACTTGTAGCATATTTAAAACAGTAATAGTATACATAATAAATAAATGTGCAGCAAAGTAAGAAATGGTTGTAGTAGTGTCAATCATTATAAATAGAAGGTATCATTCAAAGTCAACCATAATATAGGTGATAGTCTCATCACATTGTTGATATTCTCTTGACATGGTTGACTAAGTCAGCTGCTCCCTTGGAATAACATGATCACAACTGTCCCTGACACCTGGAGAAAAATCATGTTAAAAGTGACTGCAGCACTATCATCCCATGCCCTCCCTCTTAAAAATATATGTCCAAGGGTGACCATGGAGGCAGTCAATAAAATAAAATGTCATGCTTAACTGAGCAATCAAAACCTGTCCTTTTGAATGTGTCACTTACATCATATACTCCTAAGAACTCACAGGACTTTGATGTCCCTGGTGGCATCCACTATTTTGATACTCTTGACCCCACTGCACAGATGCCACTCTGGATATGTACTGGTTATACGCAATCTGTAATGTTTAACTTTACTGCTCTGGTATTTATTTAAAAAAAGCTAAAGAAAAATTCAGGGGATAAACAGTATCAAAATGTACTAGGAACAAAAGTCCTAAATGTTCCTAGTGACATTTTTTTTAATCTGGATTCTATTTTTCATAAATTACTTTATTAATATCTCTGTGACATCATAGTGAAAGTAAAAGAGGTTATGTATTTTTGCTCAATATAGCAAACCATTGGGACAAAAGAAATGTTTAAATTCTGTACTCTACTTCTGCCATTTAATTTTCTCCTAATCATAGAGCAATCCGTTGAGCCAAAGATCTGGTAGCCTGAAATGATTACATTAATCATTTAAATAAGAGTTATCATATCCTTTCCCCTTATTTGTCAATGGGTTGATCAGATGCAGAAAAGTTACTTGAAATGCTTAGAGTCCCATAATGAGATAAACAATGGACTAAATCCTAGCCTACCTTCATTCTGATTCATTATGCTCTCTGCTAGCCAATTTTGCCACATGGTATTTAGTGATAATGACTATCCTGTTGAAAATCTATATTAATCCTTTCATAGTTTTTTCCCTAAGGCCTTCTTCATCAGAAGCATTAACTAAATTAAGATATTATGCAAATGCTCATCCTACTGTGGCAATATTGTTATATCATAAATTGTGAAATCTGGCAAATAATCAATTTTTCTTCCACTGGGATTTTTGCATAGAGATATCAACATATATACATATATTAATTTTTCAGTGCTTGAACTTGTGCTTTGGTTACTGGCTTTCTCTTTATCAGATTTTCTGCCTCAGATTTTCTTAAATGAAAGTCTTATTTGGTGCTCTGTTATCAAGAATTATGGCATCATATTATCAGCCATGAATCCACAGATACATTAAGCACTTTAATCTATAGAATTTACCAAGTTTATTGGTTCAGTTTACAAATCCTGTTGAATATTTTATTACATAAACAAGATAATTGTTTCGCCGCCAGCACTTCTGAAATGTAGAAAGGGGGAAAAATAAAATACAAATGTGATTAATATGTGCACAAAAATATTACATTTTTGCAAATCTCTATGTAGTAACAAATGCAGGGTAGTTATTGCTCAGTTGAATTCTACAACCATATACATTGTGTTTCTTTCTCTACAATGTAGTTCAAAAATACAAGGCCCTCCATGTTTTTTTCTTCTTTCATATGATAGTTAGCTAATAGTTAGTAAAAAAAATAGTAAATGGTTGTAGTTAGTTAGTTGGTAGGGAAATGAGTAGTCTAACCAGTAATAGTGCTGTTCAAATAATTTTCTGGATCTGGATCCTTGGAATATATTTTCAAATCAATAGGCAAAATAAAACACAATATTGCTATAAGTAAAAATCTTACTATAAAATCTTGACTGCAAAAATAATTGAAATTGTCAGGCATGAAAGACCAGGATCACACTGAAGTTCCAATTAAACCGATTTATTGCTCATGCCTATGCACAGGACCTAGTCAACTAACAGTTAGCACTATTTTGATGGTAGATAAGGGCTAATGCAATTCAAGAGGGGGTGGACTTAGTCTATCTGTGGCAATGTAGAGATTCTAGTGTCAGCCCCGGACTACCAGACAGCCCAGGGCCACCATTTGGGCAAAGGAAGAGTGGATAGGGAGGAGCCGGCAAGTCATAATCCTATGGCTCGCATCGCTCCTGCATCCACAGGGCTGATCCCTGGCTAGCGAGGACCTGACTGTAACCGGCTCCTTGCAAAACAGCTGATCATGGGAACAGCTGGTTGTCAGAGCGTGGGAGGAAGCAGGAAACCAGGTCCAGTAGACCAGGAGGGGCAGCTAAGGGCATGGCTGGAGTGCAGCAAGCAGTCAGTGGGAGGGGTGGGATATACACACAGGTGGAGGAGGATCACAATATAAGGGGTGGATGAACTAACCATGCTAGCACAAACTTTGAATCTTTTGGGATGGTTGATTCGTGCCAGGTCTGCATTTCCAGATAAACAATCTAACATCAACTTGTGTTGCCGGCTTTTCTTCCGCAGGACACCGGAACATGACATCTAGGCTGATTCCTCTTTTGACTCCACACTCAGGTTCTGCCATCCTTCTCCTACAGAAATTCAGAAAAAAGGTTCAAAATGGGCAGCAAAAGACACTAGGTGCTTTTAGCTTTTTGTGAAAAAAGAAAATTAAAATAGGAACGAATGAATGTATGTATGAATGAATGAATGAATGAATGAATGAATGAATGAATGAATGGTACAAATCTGTAGACTGGGAAGGTAACGAGCTTTTGATCATGTTTTTCTATGCTCTGATTATAAATTCAGAATGAAAATGGCATTTACCTTCAGCTAATACTTTCTATATTCCGTTTAAGTACATGTTTGATGCAAAGGGAATTGCTAGATAGTGCATTCACTTATAGACTTCTAATTCAAATATTTTGCATTCCAAATTATGGTTACTAGACAGCCATTGAAAATTAAATTGGTATATATTTGCTTCATTTCTTTCAGCAACAATTTTTTATATTTAGATTATGCATATATATACATACATATTCATTCAGAACATTTCATTTTTTTTTTGAAAAATGTTCATGCTAGGTATCAAATTACTATTTGCTAATTAATATTTATGGTTATAACTTATAGGTTAAAATTGATTGTAATTTCAGTCTTTATTGCAGTAAAATCTTTAGATCATAGATCCATAGTTCCTTTTGAATGTGAGACAAAATGTTAATGAAAATATTTTAGGTTACTAATATAGTTGGAACATTTGGCTATCTCATATTGATTGTATTATTTGAAAAACATAACTGTTTGATTTAGTTTGATTATTGCTTCATTATTTTAAATATAAGTATTGATACATGTCATGAAATAGAGCTGCCTATCTTGGTATTATCAAACAAAATTTGAAGGAAATTTTAAAACTCAAGTGGCATTTTATTTATTTATTTATTTATTTATAAAATTTCTTGGCCGCCCAATTCCCGAGGGAATCCGGACAGTTTACAACCCAATAAAACAATATAAAAACATTTGTGGCATATTAAAATTCATTAATTAATAAAGTTAAAAATAGTTAAAACATTTTTAAAGCTTATTAAAATAATCTTCAGGTGTGGCCCAACTCAGCCCGCTGAAAGAGCCATGTTTTAAGGACTCAGCGGAAGGTCAACAGGTCAGGGATAATCCGGATCCCCTGGGGGAGCTTATTCCAGAGAGCCAGGGCACCCACAGAGAAGGCCCTCCTCTGAGAAACCTACAGCTGACATTGTTTGGCTGACAGTATCTGGAGAAGGCCAACCCTCTGGCTCTCATAAGACACTGGGAGGCAAATGAGGGCTGAAGGTGGTCTCATAGATAACCCGATCCTATACCATGTAGGGCTTTAAAGGTCATAACCAGCACCTTGAATTGCACCCAGAAGCTAACTGGGAGCCAGTGTAGGTCATGCAAGAGTGGTGTGATATGGGTGTAATGAGGCACACACATAACTACTTGCATGACCGCATTCTGGACCAGCTGAAGCTTCCAAATGCTTTTCAGGGGCAGCCCATGTAGAGCGCGTTGGAGTAGTCTAGCCGGGAGGGGATGAGGGAATGAATAACAGTGAACAGTGCATCTCGGTCCAGAAAGGGCCGCAACTGGTACACCAGGCAACCTGGGCAAAGGTCTCCCTGGCCACAGCCATTAAATGTTCCTCCAGTTTCAGCTGTGAGTCCAGAAGGACACCCCCCCAAGTTGTGTACCCTCTCTGAGGGGGTCATCACCTTCCCCCCATTGTCAAAGATGGAACACCATGGACATTCTGAGAAGACAGAACTCAAAGCCACTCAGTCTTGTTTGGGTTGAGTTTGAGTCTGTTGTAATATTCTATTTCATAAAATATTACTATTGCTTATTGTCTCCGAACCTGGCCTTTGGTATTATGTATTATCAAGTTAGTATTGACTCTTACTAGCCACACTTTTCTCTGTGACCTGCCTTTTATCTGATTCTTCCAGTCTTCCAACATTGCACAGATTCTTTCTGTAACTAAATCCAAGCACCTTACTACTGCTTGTTGTCTTCTTCTCTTTCTTTCCATCTTTCCCTATCATAGCCTCCTCTAGAGTACCAGCTCTTCCCATAATATATCCAAAGTATGTTATTTGAGCCTAGTCATGTACACCTCAAGTGAGAACTCTGACCTGATTGTTCAGAGATCAATTCATTTGTTTTCTTGACTGTTCCTATTTAATCTTAGTCCCGTTTTAGTTTAAAACAATCCACAAGAAGTACATACAAGCAAAGATCATCTGCTGATGATTAGAATCTGCATCTGATCCTGAGATAAAATATAGCCATGATACAGTTCTGAAAAATTATCTCTAGTAACATACTACTAATACACATTATGTAATTTTGATCATTATCTGCATCTTTATTGTTATGTATTTCGCTCAGTCTCTATTTCCCACATCTCCCGAGGCTCAAGGTTGACTCAGCCTTCCATCCTTCTGAAGTCGGTAAAATGAGGACCCAGATTGTTGGGGGTAATATGCTTACTCTCTGTAAACCACTTAGGGAGAGCTGTATAATCACTGGTAAGTGGCATATAAATCTAATTGATATTATACTATCTTAACCCAGTTAAGGCTAAAACTGTCAGATATTCTTTGTTTACTTTTCCCTTTCATTCTTCTGCTATTTTTTTCTTTGCTGGTAAGCATCAAAGGCTGGGGATTATCACTTTGGACTGTATAAATATATAATTCATATTACATATGATGGCATTATAAAAACAACACACATATATAATCGCCCCCTTTCAGGAAGCTTTTTTGAGAAGTTTCCCCTCTGGAAATTTACATATATAAGAACATCTTATATATAAGAAAGATTATAATAAATAATATATTTCAAAGCTCACTCAATAACTCTTGCATATAAATAAATAAATATGTTCCAAACGTCTGTGAATTGTAGTCTATTTATCTTTCTTGTTTTCATGTATATATGGTGTAAGTACTGCATTGCACCACTGCTTTGAGTAATTTTTTATTTTTTTTAGGGTAGGTGCACATTTTTAGCAAAGCTCTTAAAACTGATTTCAGGGATTGCTTATAGAGTCTTTTAAGCTTCTGTTTATAAATAGTTGAAAATATTACAATCAATACAAGAATGGAAAATCTGTTTGCGTCTATGTATGAGAGTATTGTTAGCTTTGGATATATGAAAGCAGCCATAATGTAGTGCACAGCTGCATAGTTTTATCAATCCAAGGGAATGATAAATTGAATATGCTATAAGCCCTAAACAAAAATCATGTGGATTTCAAAAGAAAAATGAACTTTCAATTTAGACAGCAAATACATGCATACTTTACCTGGGACTAAGTCTTATTGAACTCTGCAAAACCAAAGAGACTTGTGACTAAGGGCTAGGATGGAGGTTGCTTGCTTCCATCAGGTAGAATCTAATATTACAATGTACCTGAGATTTTTTTACTTCTTCCATATTTTGCTTTATTCTGTCTTTTATTACTCTTTCCGTTCTGCACTTGTTGACCATTAGAACTGTTGCACATTAAGGAACAGTTATTTCAGTTTTCTCCCATGTCATAATTAAAAAATAGAAAAAACAAACCAAGAACTGTAAGGCAAGGCCTGGGAAACAGGCCAGAAAAACGTATCTGTTTTGTACTACTCAGTTAAAGAAAACAAACAAAATAAATGAAGACAGCAGCCTCAGTCCCTGGTCAGGGTGAAAAGATGCATGTACATGTTTGTTAGAACGTATTTGATTTTGCTGAAGAGAGGAATAGAACTTTCCTTACTCCCAACATGGAAAGGGCTAGAACGCCATAAGGTGGTAGAGGAACAACTCTTTTGGAACCAAAATACAACACTGTTCTCACCTTCAGTTAAAAAATAAGAAACAAAGTGAATTATTATTATTATTATTCTCTTGTCAAGACAAGAGAATAAGGAAAAAACAAAATGTGCAGTATGCCTTTTAGTCCTGAAAATTATGTTCTGTTTGATTACTTCTGCATAGATTACCTGCTGCAATAGTTTATGTGCAGTATTTATAAAGGAAGTACCGTATGTTCATTTTCATTGCTAGCATTTTAACTAGAAAATGGATCCAATCAACACTGATCTGTGGCATTGCTGGCTAAGTGTAATTAGGCATAATAAAATGTTTTGGCATAATTACATGTATAACTGAACTAATTTCTAAAATTGTATCAGAACAGAACCTTTGAATCCCATTTAAACTGTTTGGTTTCATAAACACCGCCAGCAAAAAGGCTTTTTCAGCAAAGTTTTACTAGGGGTTTCAGTTCTTTCTCCAATATAGTATAGTATTATATGTTACTATATAGTATTATATGTTACTATGTAATGGTATGTGAAAATGACCTTGAAGGACCAGAGAAAGAGATACTGCCTAGCAAATCTACATCTATAAAAGATAGGTGGAGAGGGGATGGGAGTTTGTATGTGCTGTATACAAACTTTCAGTCCTGCACCAATCTACCTCAAACCTGACAGATAGATAGCAAAGTGTAGTAAGATCAGCACAGTCGGGGTCACCAAAGGGTAGGGGGCCTTTTGTCCCATTTTGGGGGGGCAAAGAGGACACTCTTAATGAACAAGCAACAACTCAGCTGAGCATGTGCAGTTTTACTTCTCTGAGTGTGTGCAGTTTTCAAAGTGACTGAGGCACCATATTCAAACTGAGGCGCCATGTTTTATACATATAAATTCTAGATTTGCCCCAGTGGCGACAGGCCCAAGACACACAGAGCAGCCCATCCTGCCAAGTAAGGGTACCTATGATGTTGGAAGGGACATGGGGGCTTAAGAAGGCCCGCTGACAGCTGTGGCCCAGTGCCCCTGTCAAGCCCCAGCTGCCTTTCCTCAGAGACAGCCTGGCCTTGCCTCAGAGATGGCCTTGCTGGAGCAGAGATGTGGGAGGGAGCGCCAGGGGCTTAAGAAGGCCCGCAAACGATGTTGGACGGGGCACCAGGGCCTTCAGAAGGCCCTCAAATGGCTGTGGTCCAGTGGCCCTGTCAAACCCTGGCTGCCTTTCCTCAGACCCGGCCCACAAACTCTGTGGCACAAATACTTCTTTAAAAAAAACACCCGAGCAAGGCTGGGTAATCAGCTAATAATCAGATAAGAAAGAGAGAAGCCCCCAGTGGCTTAACAGTCAGAGGAAGAAACTTAGGAAGGACCCACCCTAATTGATCGAGCAGTTGAAAGGGGTTGTAGGAGAGTTTTACCTTCAGACTTGCAAGATTCTGTTAAGTTAGCTGCCTCGAATTCCCTTGACCGGAGAAATGAGACGGGGTATAAATCAAATAAATAAATAAATCAAATAAATAAAGTTAGCTTTGTAGTAAAGAAGAATTACCTCATCTAGTCATATTTTCTATCTGGTTTACCTGGGAGGGCTGACATACTAATTGTTACTTGTTCTACACATGTAATTAAAGAATTCATCTAGAGCAGAGGTGTCAAACTTGATTTCGTTGAGGGCCATATCAGGGTTGTGTTTGATCTCAAGTGGGGTGGGGCATGGCCAGGGGGGCATGGCCAGCTTGACGTGCGATCAAATGCCACTTTTGCTTGTAGTTTGTTTTGCTAGCAATCTGCCACCAAAAACAGAGCTCATGTGGGTTAGGGTTAGGACTCCGTTTTCAGCTGCAATGGCCTCCTGCAGCCCTCTGCAAGCAAAAATGGAGCTCCATTACTTCCCTCACAAGCTCCATTTTCGCTGGCAGAGGCACCGTGGGCCGGTACTTCAGTTAAAGCTTTAGTAGCTAAGACACCAGGCTGGAAGCTAGGAGACTGAGATCTAGTCCTTCCTTAGGCATGAAACTAGCTGAGTGATTTGGGGCCAATCGCTCTCTGTCTTAGCCCAACCTATCTCATAGAGCTGTTGTTGTGAGAAAGAAAGGAGGAAGGAGTATTAGATCTTGAGTTATTTATAAAAAAAATAATAAAGGAGGAATAAAAATAAATAAATAAACTAGTTTCCTTTTCTACGATGTCTTTATGCCAGGTAAGTTAAATATGCTACTTCATAACGTTGCTCTGGGAAAATGAAGAGAAATTACAGCCTGAAAAAAACTATCACAATTTTTTCATATTCCCATGTTTTAAATAATATAAAACAGGTACAAAAGTTTGGGTTACATTTTAAACGAATGTAGCATCATTGGAGTTTTTTAGCTGGATCCTCTGAAACTCTGATTTAAAATTTCTGTTTCCGCTTTTAACCATTTTAATCAAGCCTACAGAAATAAATTGGCTTTGAGTAAGATATTCAGAAAATAATATCATTGAAACTTCCACAAGAACAGTGTGTAATTTTCCTGTACTTGTCTTATTACTAGATTGCTGAAGAGTAGATGTAAATTTATAATAATTGTTATGGCAGTTTTCAGCCTCTGCAATTTCTCATGCTTCAGTTAAGGGCTAGGAGAAGGCAACTCTTCTTACAGACTTTCCTGCTTCCTTCCTTCCTTCCTTCCTTCCTTCCTTCCTTCCTTCCTTTCTTCCTCTGTCACTCACTCCTTTCTTCCTTTTGCTTCTCAACCCACAACAATGAGCAATGAGCAGCAAGTAAAAATATTTTTTTAAAAAAATCAACAACTGCCTGGGGAACACACATAATTACACTCAAAGCAATCCAAAGACCCAGTGTCAAACTCTTAACATGTTATAGAACATAGAATAATAGAGTTGCGAGGGACTTTGGAAGTCTTCTAGTCCAACCTCCTACTCGGGCATGAGATCCTATAACCAGGGTGTCAAACTCATGGCCCGCGGAACTGATATGTCATGCACTGGCCATGCCCACCCCTGGTTTAGCGATGGAGAAAAAAGTCATGATATGTCACTTGATGACAACGTGACATCATGAGCTTGATACCTGGGCCCTATACCATTCAGGACATATGGCTGTCAAGTGTCTTCTTGAAATCCTCCAGTGATGGAACACCCAAATTTCTGAAGGAAAGCAGATTAATTGTTTTTATTGTTAGAAAAGTTCTCCTTATTGAAGGGTGTAATTTGATTTTGGGATGAGTGGGATATGCCATTAAGAGCAGTTGTGGTTTTCAAATAATCCCACCACCGGTTCTGTGGGCATGGCTTTATGGGTGTGACTTTGTGGGTCTTGTGACTGAATGGGCATGGCCAACTCAACCTCACTCATGGCAAGGTAAGTAGCACCTTGCTGTGAGTGACATCGAGTGGGCCATGCCCACTTAGTCACATGACCAATGCTGCAGAGACAGGTAGGTTGATTTCCCCCATACTCCCCCATGGCCACCCTCAGGCTGAAAAAATAAAAAAGCCCAAACATGCAGACATCTCACGATGTTGGAGCCTCCTTGCAGGTTCCAGCACCGTGAAAAACCACCTCTTTTTCGGCATGAAGAGAAGCTTCTCCTTATGCCAAAAAACAGGCAGCAGCGCTGGAAGCTTCTCCCAAGGGAATCGCTTGCCCACATGTCAGCTCCTTCTCGCAGGTCCCCGCGTTGTGAGAAGCCGCCTCTTTTTCAGTGAGAGGAGAAGCTTCTCCTCATCCAGAAAAAGAGGCAGCAGCACTAGAGGCTTCTCTGGAAGGACTCACTCGCCCACACGTCGGCTCCTCCTCACAGGTCCCAGTGCTATGAGAAGCCATGAGAAGCCGCCTCTTTTTCAGCATGAGGATAAGCTTCACTTCATGCCGAAAAAGAGGCTGCTGCTGGAGGGACTCGCCCAAGTGCTGGCTTCTTGAAGAAGGTCCTGGGCCTAGAGCCGTGACATGAGATATATGCATGCGTGTTTTTGCTGTGCTCTGAGGAGGAGAGAAGAAGTAGCCACCCAGCTTGAATGTAGAGAGAAACAGAGAGTTGTCTCTCTCGGCATTCAAGTTGGGTGGCTGCTTCTTCTCTTGGAGAAGAGCAAACATGCACGCACAAATGTCATGGCTCTGGGACTGGGACCTTCTTCAAGGAGACACTGCGTGGGCTTGTCCTGGAGCCAGAAGGTGGCAGCCACTGTGTGCCACTGCGTGCCACCCCAGCCCCCCTCATCATCCCCGCAGCGGCTTAGAAGCTGTTGGGAAGCCACGAAAGCCACTGCTGCTTCTCAGGCAATGATGATATCCTGGAAGCCACTGTGTGCCACACCAGCCTAACCCTAACCCTAACCCAAACACCCCCACCATCCGTGCCCCAGAGCTTACCTGGCTCAGCCAGTAGAGAGAACTGGGCAGTGACAGGAGTCATGGGACTCACTTCAGGCCTCTTTTTTGGTGCGAGGAGAGAAGCTTGCAGCCACCGGCTCTTTTTCAGCATGAGAAGCTTGGAGGCTTCTCATGCCAAAAAAGAGGTGGTGGCTGCAGGCTTCTCCTTGTATTGAAAGGCTTCTGAAGTGAGTCCCATACTTGAGAAGATGA
>JANHGC010001765.1:115186-125550 GCA_027560395.1 Boaedon fuliginosus
GCATAAAAATGTAATAAATAAATGTAATAAATAAATAAATAAATCGTGTCAAAATAGCGTACCTTTGTTGGAAAAGAACATTCTCTGAAATGGATATGGCAATCTGAAAATACTGCAGACAAGATTCAGAGGAAATGAATATGTTTTTCTTTCAGAAACTAGAAAATAACAACAATTACAATCTTGTAGGGAAAATGGCAACTTGATGTAGGCAACTCAGAAGAGTATTTATTTTGGTAATCAAAGTTCTTCCTGTATCTTTTTATGGAAACAAATAAGCATTCAAGTCATTTCCTGCAAGTATTAATAAAGTTCAAGAGGGATATCATTATTGCAACTAGAGTGAAAGAAAAGAACATCAATATCACTGAAAATAGTGTTTCCTGGAAATTTGCAAAAAAAAACAAAAAACAAACAAACACAAAAGCATGCTTTCAAACACACTGTTTTTCAGAAAACTCTTCCATCCTTGTCCTGGCAACACAAGTTCAGGTCCACATTTGAACTTGATAATTTGTGTGGGTAGATTTCCAGTTACAATGAAACTGAATAGTTAGAAAGTCCCAGAACATTTATCACACTTATCACCATTGAAGCTGATGTACATTTTATATAACAAAGCATCATTTTGTGTCAATAACCCTGTCAGAGATGATTCCCTGATTAACTATTTTAAGGGCAGGTGGTTTAGGAATTAGCAATGAGATGAAGGAAGCCTTTGATCTCATGAGTTGCAGATGGCTTGGCCATCTGATTGCTGCCTATCTTTTTCCTAAAATGTCCTTTTATGCTGTCACTTCAGATTTCTGTATTTAAGCCCCAGTAAATTACAAACACAGAAAATCAGATTAGAAATACTTGCATGTTTGTTTTTCTACAAAAGATAAAAAGATGAATGAATGAAGAAAGACTGCTTTGTTTATTTAGTGGCATTTATCTTGTAATAAAATTTGGGGGCTTACAAGAATTACTATCGGTAATATATTTGACACTGTATCCTAAATCGGATCACTTGTTCATTTCATTTGATATCGTCCACTTTACTCACTATGACTTTCCAGATTTTCAACAAAAGATTTTTATACTAAGGTTGTTTTTTTTGTACTTCAGATAACAGAGCTAATCCTTCTTAGCTTGCTACTGTTACATGCACTAGTACTATATATGGTAGTCATTTTATAAAAGAACAGTGTTTATCACCATTGACTATACAACTGTTTACTGGCATGTTTGTTTGATAAATACTGACAAATACCCTTGGAGCTCTTACCTAAGGTCTCTAAGGTTAAGGATATAGATAGTGACTAAAGTCATTGCATTATTAATATTGCTATATAATGGAAATACGGAACACAAAACAATTCTAATAAATGCCAGATCTTTTGTTTTAACTGCAGTGTAGTTATTGTTTGACTGCTGTCATATGAGATTTCAATATAACCAATGATTTTTTTAAAAAAGTATATTGGAAGAATTTATCCTGTATATAATATATGCAGTTATAAAAGCATTTTTCCAGGTGTTCAGTTGTGTTTTTAAATACGTTTTTTTTTTTACAATTTACTGTATTGCTGTGAATATTGTCCCATAATATTTTGCATATACTTAAGCTTATAACCTTCACAGCTTTACAAATTGCATATGTACAAGGACCCTTGAATACTTTTCTCTAAGATTGGTATTTTTCTGGCACGTATTAAATGGTGAATTACATTACATTAGTTCTGTCTTCACATTCTCTAAAGGTAATTAGACTTCTTTCATTTATTGAAAGGGCGAATACTTGAATCACGATTTTTCAGGAGCAAATAATATATAACCAGGCCTTTTCATTCTGTCAAAAGTCAATGTACCTTATTCCATGTATTCACACGAGTAAAACTTTAATATACGGATATGTTGCCCCAAGACCTCACATAACTCCCAGAATAGAGCTGCCTTTGAATAGCCTCTGAAAGCATAAGCTACAGTGGCCCAAGCAGTTACAGGCACCTTTTACTTGGCACATATGATGGCTGGGTTCTGCAAGCTATGCTGCCTTCCAGTATGGTTCTGGACTTATTCTAAAATGCTGCTAGTGATATCCAAAGCTCTTCATAGCCTGGGACCAGTGTATTCATGGGGCAGTCTCCCCAGTTACATCTACCCATGAGATCCAGCAGAAAGGACATGCTCCAAGTCCCATCTATTAGGGAACAGCCTTTTCTATGGTGCCCACTTTCTAGAACCTTATTCCTTCAGAGGGTAGACTTGCCCTGACCTGACAGGCTTTCTGTAAGACCTTAAAAACCTAGTTTTGTTGTTGAACCTCGGGCCCAAGTTATGTGGTTGAGCCTGTATCTCAGTTATGTTGTTGTATTGGTTAATTATATCTTACTTACCTTATATTTTTCTTTATTGTTTTTTAAATGTCATTATGATTTTTAAAATTTTGTTAGCTACCTAGAGTTATGTTTGAGATGGGTGTCCATAATGATTGAATGAAAAAATAAATAGTGGTTGAATTCTATATTGTAATGTGATAGACAGGGAAAAAATATGAAATGCGTGGGGAGAAATCATAAAAACTCAGATGGATCTCTGCCATATTCATCTTATTTACATTTAAATTACATTGAACCAAACTTAGGTTTTGCTTTAGTTTTTATTATGTTGTAGGCTCTAGGCTCTAGTTAAGAGGCAAGAGTATCTCTCAGAACAAAAAAAGGCGTGCATTCCATTTTTACGGAGTCACTGTTTCCACTGAACATAATTATTTCAATTTTTATATTGGAGATATTAGGGATAAAAAGAAGAACAAGACATTGCAAACTTACAGGTCAAATTAAGACAGTAATATTGTCTGCTCTGGAGAATAAATAATAATCTCTCTCGTATAAACTGGGAATGAATTTCTAAATTTTGCATAGAGATAAAAAATGTAGTCTGAATAAATAACAGAAACTAATCCACACATTCTTCACAAAATAGTAATGAATCTATTTTCAAACTATCTTTGCCTTAAGGGTTCTATCTAAACCAGGCCAAAACTATTATTTGTTAAAGAAAGGGTTTCAAATTTTTCAGGCCCTCCCTCCCTCCTTCTTTCCCTCCATATGCATCCATCCAATGACAAGGATATACTGATGTTAACTCTGTGTCCTGGGTGTATATGCTGGTATGTTACAGAATGTGACTTACTTTGGAAACATTAGTCTGATGCCTGACATTGCTGGCTAATCTGTGGCCCAATACCATAGATATGAATGTTAAGCAAAAGAAGTGGTTGATAACTTACGTAATAAAACCTAAAAAGAATAATTCTTGTCCTGATTTATGTGGATTTCCCAACAAAACCTAAGCCTCAAATTAGACTTTCACTCATATTTATATTGTCTTAAACTGAATCATGTTTATTTTAATACTAAAAGAAAAAAGAAAAGCAGCGAAATACAGCAGAAAGATATGAAACAGTTATATTTCTGACAAGCCAAATTTGAGATGATAAATCTGGTTGTTGAAAGAACTGGAATCTTTTTTTTTTACATTAACATTTTACATTTCTCTAACTATTATCTATATTTGAGTAACTGTGGCTGCTAATATGATAAACTATGACCCAATCCACATTTGTATTTTCTTCTAGAGTAATATAAGCATAGTGCAATCCAATATATATATATCTGCTCAGTGAGTTCAATAGAGCTTGCTCCAAGATAAGTAGATATAGAACCGCATCCTGAATCTGAAATATTTACAGCAAATTATATAATTGGAAGAAAGCACCAAAGAAATACTGATGAGGGGAAAAGAAGATTCAAAAGAAAAGCAAAAAAAAACCCCCACTGCATTGACGGTGTGTAGATGATTGACATGGCAGTTGGGAAAACATGAAATAAGAAAAAAATTGAGAAAAAAATGGACAGATTCTTTTAACATTTGAAATTCTTTCTGCCTTACAAGGTGAGCTTTGTTGACCTAAGAACGTGTTACTCTAACATGACATGAGGGAAATGTCACTTATTCACTCTCCAGAATGGAAAAAATGTCCAAATATATTGCCTCTCTTTCAAAATTAAGCCTCGCATGCAGGCACAGATTAACAATGAGAAATTCAGAATGCAATATTTCTTTATAATTGTGATACCTATTTCTTTTTAACTCCAATACTAGCACTATTCTCTAGCATTCCTTCCATTTTACCTATTATTCAATACACTGTGTTAACAATAAGCCCAAAGCCTCTGGGTTGAATTTCTATGTGCTGCATACATTAAACATATCACAGGGACATTGGCTATGCTTATCTTGGGATCCAATAATAAAAATGAAATATCAGTCATAATTAGCCCATTCTGGCTTGTTTAAAAATGCAAGGATAAATAACAGTATAAGATACAAATAAAAATGATTTCCTAAAGACCAATTGGATTCTGCCTTGGGCTCTTTCTGAGACTGAAATAGTAATAGCAGTTAACTTATATACTGCTTCACAACCCTCTCTAAGTAGTTTACAGAGCCAGCATATTGCTCCCAACAATGTGGATCCTTATTTTGCCAACCTCAGAAGGATGGAAAGCTGAGTCAACCTTGAGCCTATCAGAATTGAACTGCTGGCAGTCGGCAGAATAAGCCTGCAATACTGCATTCTAACCACTGTGCCACCACACTCGTGATTGGACTAGTTCACAAATACTACTAAATGCATGCATGCTATGTAATAGCTCCTTACCTCCTTTACTATTGTAGCTTTTAAAAATGTGAGGCTTTCTGGAATGAAAAATACCACAAGGTGGAAAAAGAAATTCACAATATTTAGTCTTCATCACAAACTAAATCAATATGCATCAAAGGAGAAAAGCAATCATGTTCGTTGTCTTTTCATACAACATTCACTACTGAAAAAAGAATAAACATATATACAGTCTTGTTGGATGCAACATTGCATGCACCAGATTTCTTTGCCTCGTATCCAATTGATTACTACGGGCAATAGTCAGAGTTAGCAGAGTGGCTTTTTATCTGTACCATATTTCTCTTCTTTTTCTAAAACATTTTTTTTTTGTATCTCTGTGCAAGAGGTCTGCTAGTAGTTAAGCAAAAATTCTTAACCTTTTCTTCCTCAGTTCTGTCTTTTATCTGGTCTGATTCTACCTTGTATAGGTACTTATCTGACTTGTGCTCTCTCAGTGATGGAGAAGAGCAAAATATAGATTTTTGGTTGTAGACAGACTTAAGGGATTCTGTTGTGGCTCCAGCCCCCGAGCGTACTCTACCCCTGGATGAGGACTCTGAGGATGAGGGAGAGGAACTGGCAAAGCCTCCCTCTCCAGGACCCTCCTCTCTGACAAGGCATCCTTCTTCATCAGAAGGCCAACGGGAACAGCCTGTTACCAGCCAAGCTAGGAATGAGCCAGAACAGCAGGTAGAGAGTGATAACAGCAGGGAGAATCATGGCTAGATCTGAGGGAAAGACGTAGGGATAAACGTTTGCAACAATGTAAGACGAGGAAGAGGGGCCGGGAGTAGCTGAGTCTCTGATTGAACCACACCCTACAAGGTATTAAAAGGGGTGTGGTTGCTCTGGGAATTCTGTGATGAACAATAACAAAACTCTGGTCATGTTCTTGGATTCCTTTGGCTCTGAAACTCAGATTTGAATCTCTCGGCTTTGACTCTTTTTGGCTTACGGCATTTTGACTATTCTCTTTGCAAAATCTGATTCTGTTTGTGAACTTTACTTTTGGAAGAACTGTAAATTGTTTGGACTTATCTTGTTTCTATGGACACACAAGGTAATTAAGACTTTGTTTTGAGTGTAACTGCCAAGTACTGATCAAAGAAAAATATCTCCTAAAGGCTAGAGTATTAACTGTTTCCTAATGGTGTCCATTTGTGTGCTGAAGGAGGGGAACAGAACAAATTCTATGTTTCTTCATAAAAACAACTTGTCTGTTTTTATTTCACACAAACATCAGGCGCAAGAATATTTTTTTATAAATAGTTATACTGTTAACTGTAATATTTTTCTCCACACATTCTTTATACACGTAGTCCTCAATTTACAAGTCAACTTAGTATAGAATGTTCAAAGTTACAATGCCACTGAAAAAAGTGACTTATGACTCTTACAACCATTACAGCATCCCCATGGTCATGTGATCAAAATTTGGATGTTTGGCAGCGGGTTCATATTTATGATGGTTGCTTTGTGCTGGAATCACATGATCAACTTTTGGGGCCTTCCATCAAGTAAAGTCAGTGGGGAAGCCAGATTCATTTAACAACCATGTTACTAATGTCACCACTGGACTGATTCATTTAACAACTGTGGCAAGAAAGATCATAAAATGGAGCAAAATTTACTTAACAAATGTTTCACTTAGCAACAGACATTTTGGGGTCATAAATTGAGGACTTCCAAAACCAACAACAAAAAAAGGAAAAAATAACCCAAATATCAAATAAATCTAACTTTAAACATAAAAGAATTCATCTAGATCAGGGCTGTCATATGCCCATGCCCAGTTTAGCGAAGGGAAAAAAGTCACAATACATCATGTGACGACGCTGTGATCCAAGTTTGACACCCCTCATCCAGATGGATGCTGAAAATAAAATATATATATCTGATAAACTCTCCTCCCCTTACATGACAGCTCTACAAATTATTATTAGCTTTCCCATCCTTATTTAACAAGAATATTATATTAAATAAACAAATGTTCCAGGTGATCTCTATCTGATAATCAAATTGACCCAACATTTAATCATAATGTATATGTGAAAAATAAAAAAGTCAACAGTTATCCCGACCACTGCATTAATCCCCAAATTGCTCTGTAACCATCAGTTATTGTATTTAACGTGTAGAAAGTCCACAAATGGCTTCCAGTCTCTTATAAAACTGTCTAATCTATTGTCTCTAATCAAAGCAGTTAGTTTCACCACCTCTGCTAATTCAGTCAATTTTAAAATCCATTCTTCAACAGTTGGCATCGCTTTTCCTTTCCATTGCTTAGCGAATACAATCTTCTCAGCAGTCACCATATAAAGAAATAGCATCCGATACAGTTTTGGATTAGTTTGTCCATAATACCTAAAAGGAAAGTTTCAGGTTTCATTAATATTTGAATCTTAAATATTTTCTGCATTGTCATTATTATGTTTATCCAGCAAGTTTTCACATGTTTGCAAGACCACCACATATGATAAAAGGTACCTGGATTTTGATTACATTTTCAACACTTATTAGAAGTCCCTGTATACAATTCACTAGTCTAAAATGTTTGTGTCCATTTGTCCAATATTAACAGTTTGTAGATGCTTCACAGCATTCCCAGTTAGTTATCTATAGTGTCGTCGCATTCAGCTTAATAGTAGACAGGTTCTGATCAAATTAGCACTTGCATCTCCACAAAATAATCCTAACTGCTCTTTGTTATTTTGAAAGCTTTTTAAATATAGCCTTCTACATGTTAACTTTGCTATAAACATGCTTGAATCTTTGAAATTTCAGAAGTCAGCCATATTTTCAATTGAATTGGGATCTCCTTTGCAATACTGAAAACCGTTTAGAAATCTTGGTTAGATTATTATCCTGATATCTTTGGGTATAGATTTTCAGGATAAAACCAATATACTACATGGTTTTGCTGTTTTGTGAATTCAGACCAGTTTTGAATACCCAGAACTTTCTGACATAAATACAGATATCACAGTTATGCACATGAAGCTCACCCCTTTGTTGAAAACCCCAAACCGCTCTGTTTACATTAGACTTATTTTGATTCTGTCCAAGGATGTAGCTCCCTTCCTATGTTGTATATCTGCATTCATTTATTGGTACATGTAAACACAATTTATGGATTCAGTGTGTCATTGCAATTGATGCTTTTGAATTAAATATTTCCAGTGTAACGGGTGCTGCCCTTTTCTACTAGTAAACCTCCCTAATGCCTCCATAAATATTAATGTATTGATTTAGTCTCTACAATGTTTGTGAGGACTAATTTATTTCCTAAATCTGGCCAAGAGGGACTTGTATTGGGGACTAAAAAGATAAATCTTATACAAATTTTATTTAAAGTGGGGCAAAATAAATATGCAGAAGACATCTATAATCATACCAGCAACCACTTCCCACTTAAAACTGACAAAGCATTGCTCTTTTAAATTGCTGCTGCTTGAGATGTCAGTTGGTTATAAAATTAACTTCTTGATGCCAGCAACTGTTATCAACTTGTCTTTTCTCTATGAAGAAAACCAAAACGATTGAAAGAATTTGTGTTGCATTGCAAAGTAGCTTGGTAAGATTTAGAAAAAAAATATATAGACAGGCAATCATTCTGTAAAATACATATTTACACTCTTTTATTATTGTCACATGGATGCTGTCATGGCTGAGACTATAAATCATTCTTCTTCTTATATGCTTTCCAGTATATAATGCAGATATTTGACAGTCCTATGTCCCTTAAGGGTACAAAAACCCAGTATGATTTTTTGTTCATCTGCTTAGTCCATAAATCTATCCAGAGCACAAGAGATTAAAGAATGGAGTGTCAAGCAGTCATGGTTAACACTTGAGGCAGCTTTTGTTTTTGCAAAAGGGGAAGTTTAAAGCTGTAATATGAGCCTTGGTGGTGCAGTGATTAAATCCAGTGCTGCAGACTCTGCTGACTTGCTCAGCAGGTTGTCAGATCGAATCCCACCAGACTCAAGGTTGACATAGCCTTTTATCCTTTTAAAGGTCAGTAAAATGAAGACCCAGATTTTTGGGGGCAATATGCTGACTCTGTAACTGCTTGGGGAGTGTTGTAAAGCTCTGATAAACAGTGTATAAAATCTGAGTGCTATTGCTATCTATGTTGTAAGCCTTCCAGGGTCCTTTGGGAGTTGTGCGGCATAAAAATGTAATAAATAAATAAATAAAAATAAATTCTTCTAATGTTTTAGTCTCCAGGCCTTTAATCATTTTAATTTCTCTTCTCCTCACTTTTTCCAAAGTCTCAACAACTTTTTTGTAATGTGGTGACCAAAACTGGATGCAGTATTCCAGGTGTGGTCTTATATAATTAACTGATGTGTGGTCTTATATAGTGAAATGAGTGTATTGATACCAGATTGATAGTCAAACTCAGGGGTGTCAAACTCACGTCGTCACATCGTTGTCACATAACATATCGGGACTTTTGCCCCTTCGCTAAACTGGGGGTGGGAGTGGTCAGTGCGTGACACATCCGGCCCACGGGCCATGAGTTTGACAGCTCTGGTCAAAGTTATTTTGGGCTGGAAATCATGATCTCTGTTCAAGGGACAAATAATTAAGCCATAGATGAGGATTTATACCTTGAGATGGAAGTCGTGCGGGAATAAAACAGTGCAACAGGAGGCAACCTTATAAGTCCTTTTTCTGTTCTGAAATGAGAAATCTTATTAATCAATGAACAATTCAAATGGTAGCAGCTATCAGGACTGAACAATAAGAGATACGACAGATTTATATTCAGGGCACGAAGAACTCTTCAGCAGGTAGTTCTTTATATAGAAAGAAGAAAGGGGGATCCCATAGAAAAAAGCATAATACACTTTGTAAAATATTGATGGACACTGAAAATCTCATTAGAGGCTAGCAAAACCTTATCAGAAACCAGAAAGAGTGGGTGGGTTCTATGATACAAACATAATAGCAGCGACTGGCAATTCACATCCCTGGGGAAAAGAGGTCACATTTTAAGTCTAATGCTGACACAAAGAGCTTGCCCATAGACTTGCGAAAACTGATAAAGGATTATGAGCAGTTATGAAAGAAACAGAGTCTTCTGTATGTACTTCAATGAGTCGTATTAAGTTTATGATCCATCAAATCAAATACACCCTACCAGCACTTCTGGGCAATCAAAAATAATAAGTCAGGGGCTGGCCAATGTTTTAGGTAGCAATTTGGCTTGTACAAGGGAAAGCATGCATGGAGAGACAAGCACAAAATTTAGGTGCATTGCTTCTGTGATCAAGTATTCTTGAGGCTGACACTTGCACGAAAGAAAAAGACAAGTTTTATTTAGTAAATCAAATGAAACTGGGAAAGTCTGAGTAAATTACATCTCTCTCCTCAGTTATGAGATTATAGTTTACTCTCCTCTATTATTCTATCATCTGTCTGTCTATATCTATCTATCTATCTATCTATCTATCTATCTATCTATCTATCTATCTATCATCTATCTATCATATATCTATCATCATAACATTTAGGAACCACCCAACTCCTTCCTTAGTTATGGTGGATGAGTGAGTCAAGAAAACATTGGGACTTCACAGGTTAGACATGGAAGGAAGGAAGGAAGGAAGGAAGGAAAGGAAGGAAGGAAGGAAGGAAGGAA
>JANHGC010001765.1:224069-243082 GCA_027560395.1 Boaedon fuliginosus
AAGGTTGGTAAAATGAGGACCCAGATTGTTTGGGGGCAATATGCTGACTCTGTAACTGCTTGGGGAGTGTTGTATATAAAATCTGAGTGCTAATGCTCTCTATGTTGTAAGCCAGCCAGAGTCCTTCGGGAGTTGGCAGCATAAAAGTGTAATAAATAAATAAATAAATAAATAAATAAATAAATAAATAAATAAATAAATAAAAGGTCATAAGTCAAGCATGACTCACTTATACAGCCACCATGCTTAGCAATGGAAATTCTGGTCCTAACTATGGTCATAAGCTGAGAACTACCTGCAAATCTATTTAATAAATAAATATAGAATTCTCATAGACTAATTAAGAAGCTTTGATCTAGAAGATGTTTCTTTAGAAAGTCCTGGAACTTATAATGTAATGAAGCAGCAGCATGCATTCTAGAGAGAGCTCAAAGTTAAAACATGCCAAAAATGTTACTAATCTAAATAAATGGAATCAGAACTCTTAAATTCGGAGGAACTTAAATATTTATTCAAAGGTCTGGTTAGTCTGAAATCAATAAAGTCATGCCAGTTTCTAAATTGAGAAATGAAAGATTATTGACTTTGGAAGGCCACGATTTGCAGACAGGATGGCATACTTTATTATGGTACCAAGGAAGTAAAGTCCATGGATATTTTAAGAGACACATGAAAGAAAGGCGTTACTGACAACTTGGGAAAACGTGAAATAGCAACACTATATGAAAATTCTGGTGTGGATATCAACTATAGAAGCAATTATATATCCAAACTTCATTAACTTAGGAAAGATGCTTCGATATAAAGACATATTAAATGAAAATGGAGAACTTAAAAAGGAACAATAGTTGACTATACAGGAAATAGACATTTCATGATACTCATTTTGGCAAATACAATCAAGAAATGAAGAAGAAAAGAAACAATATGGTTTTTATGTCCAGAATACAGAACTGGATGAAATATTGACAGGAAAAGATGAAAAATTGATAACAAAACTATATGATTATTTACTAAGATTCAAATTAGCACAGGAAGTTAAGCAAACAATGATTGCATGGGAAAAAAACTTTGGATATAATATAGAGTTAGAAAAATGGGAAGAATTGTGGGAAAGGAATTATTCATTGACAATATCAACTGCATACAGAGAGAACAGATGGCATTTTGACCCAGTGCGGTTGGTGAAAATTTTCAGAAATAAATCTACAAAATGTTGGAAGTGTTACCAAGAACCAGGATCATATTACCATATGTGGTGGACATGCCAAGAAGCAAAAAAGTATTGGCTGAAAATATGAGAATGGTTAGAAAAAATGACATTACAATATATACCGTGTTTCCCCCAAAATAAGATCCTGTCTTATATTTTTTTTGCCAGCAAAAAAGGCACCAAGTCTTATTTTGGGGGGATGTCATCCACTGACTAACCTATTAGTTAGGGGTACACGTATATTGGGCCGACATGTAAAAATCAAGCAAGGTCTTACTTTCAGGGGAGGTTGTATTTTCAGGGAAACAGGGTAGTAACCTAGTCCTCAGCCTGGCCTCCCTAAACCACTTTTCCTTATCTTCAACCCCAAATTAGAGCTATGAAATAAGTTGCTCTTCAAAGAATCCTGAGAGTTGCTGAGCATTTTTAATTATAAAAATAATTCAATGGCATTTATTCATAGAAAGAGTACTTTAGAATATGTAGTAATTTAAATTTAAAAGAATCGTACCTTTAATGTTTGCTGAGAACTTTAAAACATTATTTCAGCAGAGACCGCCTTTTGTATAAAAGGGAAACAGCGTAAACAAAACTACTTCATATGTTTTAATTATCTTGAAATTTAAACCGTAGCTAATAAATATTAAAATAATTTAATAAGTGATTTTCCTGTATCAGTTTGGAAAAAAGTATTACTGTGCTTATGTTCTATAGCACAAGAAACCCTGAAAGATGTGTGTATCTGGAAAGATGTTAAATATTTTTCATAGAGTTTTCCTATTTTTGAGACTGACTTCAAACAAAATGTTCAGAGAAAAAAGTTTCTTATACGATTTGAGAATCATAGAACTTACAATCTATGCCTATTTGTAGAAGTCATATAGATGGCAGGTAACCATTTTGTAGTCTGTGGCAACCAGATAGATAAGCCACATTTCCCTATCTCCTCACTCCTAAAGCGCCATCGGTAAAGACAGTAAAACTAATGCCAGCAAAATCTGCCTTTCTAGAAATCTGTCTTAGATGAGGGTACATTTCTTTATAAAGACCATGTGTCAGCTTGTCATGACCCTGTGATATCAGATGTGTTTAACGGTTGAACTGACGTATTTTTGGTCCATCTGCAGGGCATCTGAAACTGTTTTCCCCCATTAGCAGGAACGCTTGTGTCGCCCTGCAGCCCTCTCACTGCGATTTCTCTCTTTTAAAGGAAGAGGCAGCTTGAAGCATTTTCCTTTGCTCCTATGGAAATTCTGTGAGCTTATTTTATTTTATTTTATTTTTGTACCAAAGGCAAAAGTGTACAAGATGAAATAAGGATATGGATAGTGTGTGGGCCAACAATTTATAATTTTTTATTACTTTTTCATATGGAGTAGGGATGAGTGGACTTGCTTCTGGTGAGCAGTGTACTCTTTCTTTTACTCACTATTTCATGGCTGGCAGGTTTAGAAATGATTACTAATTATGTGCAAATAGCTTTTATAGAATGAAAATAGTATGAAGATTTATGGAAATATTGCTAATAGAGGTAAGACTTGAAGCATTCCTGGCTTGGTTTACAAATAGAATTCATACATTGACAGGATTATTTTTTCCCTCTCTTCTATGAAGAAGCCTAGAAGAGCTGTAGTAGTAACAATAAGCCAGCCATTGTCCAGATTTTATTTAACAATGGCATAGTAGTTGCCTTCCTGGAACTTAAGCTGCCATCATTGCTTCCATGAACACTTAGAATGATTGCAGAAAGTGACATTTGTCAAAGTTTGGCGCCATCATGTGGAGAAACTGCAGAGTGTGCTGAGAAAAGCAATTGATCCAAAACATCCACTCAAGTCAAACATTTTTTGTTTGTTCACAATAGATTTAACTGAATTAAAATAATATTTCCTGAAATACAAGTTGCATTTGAGAAATCTGTATTTTTGTGCATCCAAGTGAATCCCCAGAGCAACCCAGTGTTTGAGAAGAAATGCCAGCTAACTAAAACCCAGTAAATAGAGAAAATATCATCACTTCCATAGGTTTACAAGCGAACTGGTTAAATGTGGAAACCTGACTATATGAAGTATATGTCATTAATCACTGTCTTCTTCAGAGAAACAGTGAAGCATATGGCAATTTTATGGGTATGTGGGAAAATACAGTTTCTAGATCCAGCTTTTTTTCCCTTGATACTTAAGAAAAACATGTTGGCCAAACCAGTGCTTTGTTAGTCAAAAGTTAAGTTCCTTTTGGTGTCTCAATTTCTACAAAGTGTCCATTAGGTTGCTTCAGTTTTACAAAATAATTATTTCATTTAAACCAGTGGTACAGTTTAGTCATTTAATATGTCTACAAGAGCAGGGAATCAATTCCACAAGAACATTAAAGCTACTTTTATAAAAATTGGTTATAATAACAGAATCTTGCAAGTCTGACTGAGCTGTATCTCTTCTCCTTTCTCAAAGTTCAGTGAATTATGGAAGCAGCTGGCTGACCACTTCTGAATACAGTAGAACCTCTGGTCACAAACGCTTCTGACCATGACTGAATCGGGTTCCGACCAAAAAATTCACATTTTTTTCCCCATGGCTAAAATCAAATGGCACCCTTCCGTGCCATTTTTTTTTGTAAGCGCCAAATTTCCAAAATTACGTTTGAGTCATGATCAAATCGGGTTGCAACCAAAGTTATGAAACAAATTATGGTCGTGTCTAGAAGTTCTGCTGTATGCTCATTCCAGACTTAAAAAATGCTACAGCCCCTTATACTTAAGCAAAGATCCTACAAACTACAAAGATTATCTTCCTTCCTCTCTCCAATTTATAATACACATAGTCCTCAGCTTACAATGACAACTGAGCCCAAAATTTTTGTTGCCCAAGTGAGATATCTGTTAAGTGGGTTTTGCCTCATTTTATGACCTTTCTTGCCACATTAAGAAAATCACTGCAGTTGAAAATCACACAATTATTACTAATCTGGCTTCCCCATTGACTTTGCTTGTCAAAAGGTCACAAAGACGATTACATGACTTTGAGACACTGCAACCATCATAAATATGAAACAGTTGCCAAGGGATCAAATTTTTATCACGATTATGAGGTTGCTGCAGCAGGTGTAAGTGTGAAAAACGGTGATAAATCACTTTTTTTAGTGTCATTGTAACTTCAAATTGTCACTAAATGAATGGTTGTAAGTTGAGGACCACTTGTACATATAACTATAAATACAACTAAGTCTTGACTGGTTTTACAATTCATAGCCACCTGCATATGAACCAACTGTAATTTTACTATTTCTTAAGAATAAAGGCAGACCTGAATGAGCTGAATTCCAGATGTTGCTCAGTATATGTTGTATCCAGGGGTGGGTTTCAAGCGGTGTAACAACCGGTTCGGTCAGTTTTTGTAAAAATAATTTGGGGGAGGGCCTTCCAGCCGTCCACATGTTATAGCTACCTTTATTCCCGTCGGCTAAGCAATGTCGGCTGGTGGGCCCCTGTGCTAAGGCCTTCTCTATGGCGGCGCCAGCCCTTTGGAACCAGCTTCCCATGGAGATTAGAACCATCCCTACCTTGTTAGCCTTCCGCAGAGCTACTAAGACCTGGCTCTGTCGGCGGGCCTGGAATTGATGCTCCCCCCCGCCAAAGAGTTTTTGGTTGTGGTGTGATTGGGTTATCTTAATAACCCAAAAGTTATCCCAATATTTTAATATTGTATTACTTATTGTTTTAAATTGTTATTAGCTGCCTCGAGTTCCCCGTGACCAGGGAAGAGAGGCAGGGTATAAATCTAAATAAATAAATCCAAATCCATCTTCAAGACTTGTTCAGTGGTAGATGCATGCCTTTACTTGCATCTCTGTTTAAGTGCTATTGTGTACTATTGATTATGTATCAACAAAGTATGTGTGTGATTGAGATTCTTATTGTTCCTGTCAGTTCCCTACAACATTCCTGCTTCCATGTATTGAGAGGTGCCTGAAATTAATTGTAGCCTTCACTGACAAAAAAAAAACAAACCTGGAAAAATACCATCGTAGCTAGAATGAGCCAAACCCATAAGTGTTGATATATTACCATCAGATTTCGCTTAATATTTCTCTCTATAGCCTAGTGATCATTTTACAACAAGATTGTGTACAGTTTTGATGAGACAAAATTTTCCCCCTAATGCTAATTATAATTTTTGATTTATTGTTTATATTTTATAGAGGAACCAGAATGTTGCATTGTCAATAACACTTCACTTTTATCTGTCTCTTATATCTTTCGTAGAATATCTTCAATTCTTTTCTTCCCTTCTCTTCCTGTTAAGATCAAAACTATTCTATGATTTTCAAATTACGTGTGAAATCATTTCCCCTGCTTGTCTTAGAACCACTTGATAAGCTCTGTTTCTCCCATCTAAGCAGTATCATGAAGTCTTTACAAATATAATTAAACTTTCTATTCCTGTTACATATGGTGCTTGGGTTCTTAATTAAGCACAGTATGTTTCCCTTGGCAGACCTCATTTATACATTTCAGTTCCAATGCTGAAATAATGTTTGATGATGTTGCAGGTTTCAAAAGAACATTTCAATATTTTGTGTCATGTGTCAATATACTTATTATTGCTATCTTCAACTATTTTGCAAAGTAGCCTTGAAGAAAAATATGGCAAACAATAAATTATTCTGGTTTCCTCATTTGTTTACAGTAATAATCCATTTGAAATTGAAAATATATTTCAATTATTTGAAATACAAGCTGTTTATATCATGCTTATTATCTAGTTTATAGAGACTTTAAAAAGTTTACAGTGCATTCAAATGTATGTTTCGAAGAACAAATCGGGTCTCATCAGGTGTATCCCTGGCCAAGCACGTATAAGGCTAAAAAAAGATGGTTGCAAGCCTTACTGATAGGTTTTGAAATATAAGTGGCTAAGGAAAGTGAGTGCAAATGCACACGTACATGTCTTAGGGAACACACACACATTTAGCAAGCTTGCCTTAAAAGAGTTCACTACAAATAGTGGGCACAAGAGTTGTCAAATGAAGGGGGCAGGGCTGAGATCTCGGTGAGACTGGACATGGTTTGCATAGGGCTCTATGCAAACCCCCCGATATTCCTATCTTCAGGAGGTCCGGAGGGACCAAACCCATCTCCTGACAAGGCTCTGTGCCTGAAGACAGGAAAAAGCAGCAGTGGTGCTGCTACAAACCAGAACAGCCACCAGAGGCAAGTGAGTGAACAGAAGGTATCAACATTGAGTTTTTGGGTGAGAAAAGAGAAAATAACTGAACTTTTTTCTTAGTTACTGGAGAAGTTTGGACTTGGAAATTTTGTTAAAAAGAAAAAGAAAAAGAATACTGCCAAATTAGTTGGAAGGGAAATGGTGGAAGAAAGTGAGGCACAAATTGAAGCGCCATAGCATGTACCTCCTGCATAACTGCCAACAACAAATAAAAGAAATTTGGGACTTAAAACTTCTATTTTGGAATGGTGGGAGGCAGATAGAACCTCAGCTTTAAATTTGATTTGGACTTTTGGACAATTTGAACTGTGATTGTGATTGAAGAGATTGTTGTGTGTTTTTGGATAAGCGGATACAAATAAAATGACGATGGAATTGAAAGCGGAAGATGACTCACGAGACATCAACTGTTGGTCACATATTGGAGGAACTTGATGCGATGCAGGAAATGAGAAATACAATGAACATAATACGAAAATGGACTGACTGAGCAGAAGGAGACCATGAAGCAAGAGATTGGACAGGAGGGGGAGGAAGAGGCGGACTTGGCAGACAATGATCAATTGGAGACAGCTGAACCAGAACTGGTGGAAACGGGGTTAAATTACCACAATAAAGAAAGTAAAAAGTTTGGAAAAAGGGAATTGGAAATTCCAAGGTGAAATTAAAAACTGGTAAGAAGAGGATTGGAGGCTAGAGGTTGGGAAAGACAAGGGGGGCAGGAAAGACAACATATTTAAAAGGTGGAGGAGAGACAATGGCTGACAGCCATCTCAAATTAAAGGGAACAACAGGAGGGAGAGCTATGGCATAATTAAAAGTAGAAACGATAGACTGAGATAGTTTTTTTTCTTATTTTTAATTTCTTTAAGTCTGAAATAAGAGAGAAAGACAATTTAACCTAAGAAAACATAGTTAAATGTATGGATAAATAATCTTTTTAAATATTTTGATACATGGACTATTATTTTTAATTTTAGTTAAATTTGTATATTAAAAAGAGATTTGGTGTTGAACATGGATAAGAATGATTTTGTAACCCTATGAACACGATGTTTGATATTGGTTTGATGTTTGATGATACTTGCAACAAATTTAAATTAAAAGAAAAAAAAATTAAAAAAGAGTTGTCAAATGAAGTCCAAGGATCCAAACATTGTAGAAGGTTCATCAGTCCAGGTCCAGAGTCACAAGGTATCAAATTGGAAGTCAAGGTACACTGAGCCTGGATAGTTTTTTGCTAACAAACAGGCTTCACTTTGCTGCTCTTCTTAAACAGAAATGGTCCCAGTATTGCTTGTTTTCTTGTGAGGACCCTTGCAGAGCACTTTTGCCCTATAATAATAATAATAATTTATTGAATTTATACCCCGCCTCTCTTCACCCAAGGGGAACTCGAGGCCCTACTCTATTCTCCAGACAATGAGGCATTGCACTGAAAGGGATTAGCAGCTCACACTTCTCATTTTCAGAGATCAGCATCAGCTGTCTCTAATGGTTACTGGACAGCCCATCTCCTCCATGTGCAACAACTCCTCCTTCATCCAGCTCCATCCAATGTGGAATCTGCTCATTGTGAGTCTCATCTGTATCCGAGTCCCCCCCCCCAATGACATCACCATTCTCCCATCCACCTGCATCCTATACAAAACAGCACTGAGTATGGCATCAGGGACATCTATGAAAACTTTTCAAGATGAAAAGATGAAGTGTAAAATCTTACTGGGAATGCAGTTCCAGCTTTATACATTATGGAGACTCAATGTCAGAGAGGTCTGAGCAAATCTTCAGTCCACAAGTGAATGGTGAATTTGGGGTGGATATAAGAACTATTTTCTTGTTATGAACAGATCACTTTCTATGACCATGATATCAAGGATGATTAGAGTTTTTGAATTTTACTAGTATCATATAAGGTAGTCCTTGCTTAATGACTACAGTTGAGACTGGCAACTCCATTAATAAGCATCACAGTCACTTACCACCTCTTTCAATGCAGTCATTAAGTGGTCATTAAATGAGACAATACATGACCACAACTTGTGATTTTACTACTGGCTTTTTCATTCACACTTGCAAGCAGACATAATTTTGAACACTCTTTTAAAACACTACATAGAGAAAAATTCTGGAAATCAATGGTGGATAAGGCTATCTATGCCAAGATGGTAATGTTCTGCTGCATTTTTATGGTTTTATATTGTGAACGGTTCAGTCATTTAGTAGTTATGTGGTGCCTAAATTGAATAAGTATGTATATACATTACTCAATCATAGACAGCCAATCTTAAGTAACAGCTGTTGTAGGACAAGTGAAATAAGTCTCTCATGTTCATATCATGCTTCTGATCTCCCCATTATTTCCTGCTTGGATTCTGTATAAGATATAATGAGAGTGCTTATATTTATTTATATGTGTCTTATCTTCTTGGATTATACTTTTTAAAAAGTGATTTATACCAGAATAAGCTTCAGGCAGTTCAGAATCCTCCTTTTGTATTATAAATCCTTATTTTTAAGGAGGTATTAATTTCATCATGTTGATATGGGCTACCAGATCTTAATTGCAAAATTCCAGTTGTGGTATGAGAAAAAGATTAGGGTTGAATTTTTTTTTATATTGCCTAACGGTTGTCTGAATTGTAGTTATGTTAAAGCAAGCAAACTTTTATCTTAATAACAACCTCAATTATATAAAACAGTTCTGAATCACAAATAAATAAAAATGTGGCCCAGATCAGCCAAATGGTTTTTGTCACTTTAGAAGTAATATCATAAAATGTTTGTTTAATCAGACAATGTAGTTAATCATAAAGGTGAAACTGAAAGTTAGCACTGCTGGATGCTAGCATAAAAGTTAATAAATTTACCTCATAATCATTATGCACATGCTAGTTATAATAATTTACTGTCCATATCAAATCTTTATAAGCATTGTAATTAAATATAAAAATGCACATTAGAATTATAATGAGTAATTAGGGTAACATAACTAATATGCGAAAAGTCCCAAAGCTCATTAAAATGTTAAAAGATGAAACCTGTTGTAGTCAGATTTTTTTTTTGCCTTTTTTTGTATCTCTCTGAATGTCAATATATGTCTGCATTGTTTCATTAGCTGCATGTTTAACGACATTAAAAAACCCCAATCCTATATTAAACTAAAAGTTTTCATTATTTTGTCACATTTTGAATTGGAACATGTAACGATTTATGTTCAAGTGAAGATATTTAGCCCTTTAGTAAAATACCTTGTTCTGGAAAATGGAATGAGATTGAGTCATGCCAAGTAATTGTTAGAAAATGCAGTGGGTGAGAAAATCCTGCACATTGATTGAAACAAAAGCACTCATTTGTTGTGGTAATAGGCATCCAGAGAAAACCTCAAAAACCAAGAACATGAAAAGATCCTCCAGCTCGTTACAAAGTTGAAAGTTCAAACTTGGAGTGCATAGAAGTGTTTTAGTTACTGTTTGCATCTCTTAGGAAAGTTTTATAGGCCAGCCCATATCTTCCTTGTGGTAATTCTACAACTGCTGAATAAGTATCAAGACTTCGCAGGACATCATTTGTATTGATCACAGACTGGTGAACTAATTATGAGGCTCATGAAGATGCCACTGAGCGCCTTGAGTTCTCTCAGTAAGCAAAACTGAGTTGTGCAAGCAAAATGATGCCACATGCAAGGAATAACTCCAGGTGCTAATAATATGTCCTGCTCTGTGAATGAATCCTGTCAGGTGGCCATATTATCATTTCAAGAAATGCTAGAGAAGGGAAAATGTTTCTCTGTAAAAATCGCTGCTGGACTTTTTAAAGGTTAAACAAAGCTGGAGAAGAAGCCTCAGTCACCTTATGCATTTGGGGGGGGGGGGACTAAATCAACCCTACAGTATAATCTCCCAGCTGCTCTGCAGGTGCTTAAATTTTAATGTGATTGTTTTAAGGAGTAGTAAATGATAACCAGCCTTGGTTTGCAGCTACTGCTATGGATTGTTTATAGCAAGAGCTCCAGATTTTATTCCAAATAAATTGGGGCCCAGTTATTTACACAATGGTACTAAACTGATCGTATTCACACACACACACCCTACACACAAAATCCCTTTCCAAAAACTTCAAAAGCACTATGTAAAGTATTATGAATAGCCATTAAAAGCCACTAATTAAATTAATTGTGTAAGAGAGTTTAGTAGGGCTATCTCAAATCCATCATGTCGTAGACATTATTTTTTTCTGTTTACTAAAACTATTTTTTGTATTTATTTCTTCTATATTTTCCTCTAGCTATTCTTTTGTTTAGTTGTTTTTTAGGGTTCATTTTCTGTTTAAACATTCTCTGTATCTCTCACACACAGACACGTGTGTGTATATAATATACAATAGGTACATGTATGTATATATTTGTATGTGTGTATACATGCACACATATCAAAACACATGCACAAATATGCTTCCAAAGAAGTGCAAGCAAGAAAAAGCATAATTGCCTTAATAATTTGAGAAGAGATGGTTCATGTGTACTTCCTTTTAATGGATTTGCATAGTCTTATTAATATTGCCCACATAAAAATGTTTTCTTTGACATGAGTTATTACTGAGTATTGTTTAGATGTTTAAAAAAAACAAAAAGTGAACTTGAAAGGAGTGTGATTGAATGATTTGGAAAAAAAGATTGAAATGATGTAGTATTACTTTGTGTATTTGTTTCAGAAAAATATTAATATCAATTAGAACATTTCTAATGGCCTCACAGGAAATTTGCCAAGAACATTAGAAGGATCATAATTGCTCCTTGGATTTAGTAGAGATTAAATCATTAACTACCAGCATATTTAAAGGTCTGATTCCTTCTTTTCTGGTGCAGTTATATTTTAACCATAAGAATATAAATGCTATGCTTTAGGAAGAGATCCAAACAATTTTACAGGAATTTTAACTGTATATAAAAAACACTGTGTAACTATGTTGGGAAGGGAAAGATCCATTGAAATCAACAAAGGTATCTTTGGTGGTTAGTAGAACAAAAAAAATGATTGGAGAAGGAGATTATTTATTAAATGTAAGCGCCATTCATCTCACAGTGCAAAACAACTCTTTGTTTGTTGCTTATTTTCATTAATCCACTAGTCTGATTTTATGAATTCCCCTAATGAACATCCTATAAGGAACACTTAGCATATAAGGTCAAAAGGTTGTTTTCAATCCTTTTGAGTCTGCAGTCTGTATTTATTAACATCCATGCAATTATTAAACTTACATGCTTTGGAAAGTAAAAAGTGGCTAACTAGGTTTTCCACTGGAACAATAAGTTAACAACTTGAATTAATGGCTGAATATAAATGCTCACCACTATTGGTCATTCACAAGTTATCAGTGTATGAGAGGAGGGAGATCTATTATTTTTCAAATGGACCAAAGTATTCCTTGGCTTATTCATCCCTTTTTCTATTTTTGTTCAAATACTCTTTCTTATCTGTAGGAAGTCCAATGCTTTCTATTCTAAAGTATATCCATAAATGTAAAGGATAGAAAGACAGAGAACCTGGAGTAAAAAAATTGAAGGCACTCATTGCTTCAACCAAGATCCGTATTCAGGAAGTAATAACAAAACAAAAAAATCAGAATGGAAGTTTTGGAAGAACTGCCTAAAATTTCAAACTAAAAAATCCCTTTAAAGATATTTCAGCTCATCTTTGCTTTCATCTGAATTATGTCACAGGAAAAAAATGTTAGAACTTCAGCAAGGAAAGGTAATCTGCTTCTACACATGAATAGACCACCTGAAATTGTTCAGATGGTTTGAACTCCAATCCCCATAAGGTTCACTTGACATAACTATAGTAACTGAAGTCCTAAACTTCTGAAGAGTGTCAAACTGCCTTCACCTGACCTATGCCATTTACTTGTTGTTATATGGTTCCAGAATGTCATTTCATATTTGAGAGTAATTCTCTGTGCCAAGCCTGCCCTATGGAATTGCATCTCTTTGGAGATCCAGATGGCCCCAATCCTGTTAATCTTTCATGAGACATTAAAAATCTGGCTGCTTCCCAAGGTATTTAGGCTATGTAGTTAGAAGAGCTAATGTGGTTATGCCTTTTTTTTATGAGTTGATTATGTTGTGGCCTGGGTGTTTGAAGCAGTTATTTACAGATATAGAATATAGAATACAGAGTTGGAAGGGACATTACAGGTCATCTAATTCAACTCCGGGCATGAGCAGGAGAGTCTATACCATTTCAGACAAGTGGCTATCCAATCTTTTCTTGAAAACTTCCAGTGATAGGGAACCCACAACTTCTGGAGGCAAGGCATTCCATTAGTTGATTGTTTCCACTGTTAGGAAATTTCTCCTTAATTCTAGGTTACTTTTCTCCTTGATGCTCCATCATCTTTGTGACAGCCCCTCAAATACTGGAATACTGCTATCTTATCTCCCCTAGTCCTTCTTTTCACTAGATGAGACATATCTAATTCCTGCAACCATTCTTCATATGTCTTAGTCTCCAGCCCCCTAATCATCTTTGTTGTTCTTTTCTGCACTCTTTCCAGAGTCTCAACATCATTTTTATATTGTGACCAAAACTGGACGCAATATTCCAAATGTAGCCATACTAAGGCTTTGTAAACTTCCATTTTATACAAAAAATGTATATTAATACACACACACACATTTCATATTATATACTATACATTTCATAGTATACAAGGCTTTGTACACTTTCATTCAAAAATATTCCAGGTTGTCTACCATATTATAGAATTCCCCATTACCTGGAACATTACCAATAATCTGCTAGAAAATGTAGCTACACCCCTGACATCATATACAATAGTGTATGGTGCCTGAGTCTTTGATGATTTGCCATTAAAGTAAATAGTCAATATTAGTTTATCTCATCCTGCAAATATTTTTGCATTATAGAATTCTAGCAATTTTCACCACATTTTCAAAACAGGTCTGTTATTTGTGATCTACATGAACTTTTCTCTTCAAATCACTAACAAAATCCATAGCTTGAAGATTTATTATTTTAATCCAGGCTTTTCAACTGTTGTGACAATGTGGAGGAAACTAAAATATACTCTGGAAGTTCCCAAAAATGGCAGAAATTAAAATTATATCCAGGATGCTATGGAATAGCCTTATTCTTACCTAAGAGCTGTAATGGTGCAGTGGTTAGAATGCAGTAGTGCAAGCTACCTCTGCTGATCACCAGCTGCCAGCAGTTTGGCACTTCAGGTCTCACCGGCTCAAGGCTGACTCAGCCTTCCATCCTTCTGAAGTCGGTAAAATGAGGACCCAGATTGTTGGGGACAAGATGCTGCCTCTGTAAACTGCTTAGAATGGGGTGTAAAGCACTGTGAAGTGGTATATAAGTCTAAGTGCTATTGCTACTATAAATTCCAAGTATAATCTATTAAACAGAACTAGTGGTATTTGTAAATCCATTATTGATTATATTGTAAATAGGTTCCATTTAATTGATTTTCAAATTCTTAGGTATCAGATGCAGTATGGGGGGTGTAATGGCCACTGTATACTGTATGTTCTTTTATAAAAGTAGTTATTTTTAAGCTTGTGATAATTGATATTATTTCCTATTCAAATATTATTTCTGACATTGTGGAGTGGAACTATGAGTTGGAGCTGATTTGCTAAAAGTAACAATGAACCAATTGTTTAAAAAAAGACATGCACATACAGAAACATACTGTATACTACTAGCTGTTCACCTCTTTAAATTAGGTCATGTCCATTTATTGGAGAAGTTAGTCTTCTAACTGAGGATAGGTGCATAAAAATACCCAAGCGGGTATTTGAATACATTTATTATAAATCTTTCCTCAAACATTTGGTAAAGTATGCCTGGGTAATTTTTAGGGAAATATCATAATGTAATTGGCCCAGTATCTCTACTATATACATTCTATAATTAATCAACTTGATCAATATCCCACCATACTCATTTGTGTGGCCAGGAGGTGGTTCCTGGGATTTTAGAGCTACTTTATGTGTTTTTTTTATGAAAGATAAGGTATTGATCTTTTTGAAGAAGGAAGTAATGGGCTCCCCTACAGAGAAGCAATCCAATTGGTCCAACTATTCAGACAAGTCGATGTTCAAACTTGTCTTGCTATGGATTCTATGAAGAATCCTAAAGGAAATGGGTTTTCTGGCTATCTTATAGTCAGGATTTAGGCCTGGGTAGTAAATGGAAATGGCTTTGCCATATCCATCACATAGCTGTTGTGTCAGAGTGCTTGCAGAATACCACGAAGATTTGTATATCAATCGCACGCAGTGCACGTTTGACTGGCGTTCGCCAAGCACTTCCACGAAGTGCATAACCAATGAACTGGTAGGAACCCACCCCTGCTGCCCTTGTCACCTCATGTATAGATTTCTGTAATTTGCCATATATGGGATTGCCTTTGAAGATGACTTGGAAACTGGTTGCAGAGGTTTCCTAAGTGGGAATAGAAAATTCAGCAATGTTATGCTATGCTGCAGTCATTGCATTGGTTACAAATTTGCTTCTGGACTCAATGCAACATGATAGTTATCATTAAATACCTGTATGGCTTGGCATCTAAGAAATGTCAATCCTATCTTTCCCACTCAGATTCAGCCTATCTATGATAATTTTGAAGTGGGAGATGAGATGGGAGCGTCAAGGTTCCAACTGACGAAGCCAACCAAGACAGCAAGTTGAGATGATCAGTTCTCTTTAAGCATAACTTTATTGAGTACATCATTTTGGCACACATGAAGCAAAACCAACTCTAACTAGTTCCCATGGTTTTCACCTAATTAAAGGATGAATTATTTCCTCCCCTCCTTCTATCAGGTCACACTGTATAATTAGATGTTCTGGTGTCACTAAGGCCCATTGCCAAACATCTGTTGAGATGACCTTGGTTCCCACGGGATAATTTCTTGTTGTTGTCTAGGCTGTTATTCCAAACCTATCCCCTGCCCCCCACACGCCGTCTAGTCTGTGGCAAGCTGAGAAATGAAAAGATGTCTGAGACAGCAGGGTATATTTCGAAGTTTGACAGGGAGCCTGAAATGAGGCCTTGCTGACACCTCCATTTTTCTGAAGTGTTTTGCATCCTAAAGTAACAATAGCCTCAACTTCCTTCTCTTCAAAAAAAAATTGTTAAAATCTATGATTCTGAAGGACTTCTTGAACTAATGATGCCAGAGTTGCCTTGGATTGATTATGCCGGCTTTGATGCAGAACTGTTTTTACTATATTGTTTCTTTATGACTATAAACTGCTTTGGGTTCTTTTGTGGAAGTGGGCAATCTGTAACTGAATGAATGCAACTGTGCATGAATGAATGAATACATTGTGTATAAATATGATGAGTTCTGCTATTAAAATTAATAAGTTTGTACCCTAATTCATTGTGCATTTATGGTTTCTACATCCAATTATCATTTGTAGTTTTCTCTCCCATGCAATATTTCTGGAAATAACTTTAGAAATCCATCCAAAGTTTTAAACATAAAACTCTGAACTTTTTTCTATGTCTGTCCCGATATTTTTCTGTCCTGATATTTTTCTTTCTACCATAGAATGAGGGCCTAATGTCTGCTTTTCTTTAACATTTTCCTGATCCATATGTATTAATGATAGTTGTTCCTCTGTGTATGTGTGTGTGTGTATATTTAATATGGTTTTTTTTCATATTAAACATTTAAAACCATGCATTCTTTCCTGTACATATTGCTCAAGAAATATTTTTAAAAGGATTTTGACACTAACAGACTGTATTCAGAGCTGTGGTAAAGTCTATTTTGGTAGAGCTTATTAATATGTTCCTCTAGAAATAATTTGAGGGGAGAAGGTGTTGTTATATCTTTAATTAAAACAATGTTTAATATTAGTGAAAGAAAGCATAGAGAAGCCAGAAATGATGCCACTTCAGTGGCCTTGCGTCTTTATTGTACTTAGAGTTTTAGAAACAAAGAAAACATATTGGCAGAAACATGTTTGATAGTTTGATAGTTTCATATTTTGCTATTGATGGACCCAATAAAATACTTTTGTTTCAATTCAATAATTCATTTTGTTCAATAATTTTTTGAGTTCAAATGCCTTCATTTTTCACAAGAAAAATAACCACAGAAGAAGATCAAATTTGAATTTTGGACCAATTTGTAATAAACTCAGTGAGCAACCTTAGGTCTAATGTTCCCTCTTCTGCAGTATTTTATTGTGATTGTAATATGTGGAACAAATTAACAAATGTGCTTTAGATTCTAAGAAGCCGGACATAAATAAATCAGGTTGCATTGCTGTATTATTTTTAAAAAATCATTATTAAACGTATATGTTTCTAAGAAGTGTTTAATGTCTCAAAAACATATTTGTGCTTCCTTTCAGTTGCCCCAACAATTCAGGAAATAAAATCCAGTGGAGTGACTCTTGGAGGCACTGGATTCATAAGATGTGAAAGTGCAGGTGTTCCTTCCCCAGCTTTTGAATGGTACAAAGGAGAAAGAAAGTAAGTTTGGATACTTTTCTCATGGCAGTCTGCATCTTTATAGGAGGGAGGGAAATTATAGGACTTTTCTTGATGTGTGTGTTGTCAGAGAAAGCGGTCAATCCAAGGTGTGAATTAGTTCTGTGATGTAAGTATAGTGAAAGAGTTTTAGTAGAGGTATCAAAACCCAGGGGGGTGTTATTTTGATTTATTTTAGTTATGGGAATTATAGTCCAGTCACCTTAGGATGGGGGTGGCAAACTCGTGGCCCATGGGCCGGACGCATCATGTTCTGGTCCCGTCCCCACCTGGTTTAGCGAGGGGGGGGAAGTCCTGATATGTCACGTGGCGCCACTGTGATGACACAAGTTTGACACTCCTGCCTTAGGACATTCTAGATTGGGGAAATCTGTGCTAGTAATAATTAAATCATAGCTGATGATTATTATTACATAACACACCATTTTTTTCACTTAGAGCTGATATGAATTGAAAACCTGTAGTAGCAATAGCAATTGCTGTAATTTGGTTCAGTGCATACCTAAGCACCTATAACTAAGTATGGTCCCGGAAGAAAAAATAACATTATACTTATTTGTTGATTTATATTAAATGTTTATCCACTTACTATTTTATAAATAATACTTCTTTCTCCTATTTTTCCTTCCCTAGAAGAGCAGCACTATGAGATAGATTGGGCTGAGAGGGAATGACTGACCAAGGTCACCCAGCCAGCTTTCCTGGCTAAGGCAAGACTAGAACTCACAGTTTCCTGCTTTCTAGGCCAGCACATTAACCAGTACACCAGACTTGTTCTCAATAATAGATAACTCTGAAAATAAGTTATACTTTATATATAATAAATCAAATTCCCAAGTGTAGGAACTAGCTGGGAAAAAGTCCTACCAAGCAAGGGAGACTATTTAATACAACGGAAATTGAATTGACTTTGTATGCACAAACAAATACATATAGGAGGAACGGATTATAATATTATATCTTAAATAGCTGGGTATTCTTATACATACAGCCTGGGAGGTCAGTACCAGTTTGAACTTCTAACCAACCAATGTAGGGACTGGGGAAAAGAAGAAGAAATAAGGATATATCAAGAGATATACAGACCATATGTGGACAAAGGGCAGGCTCAGGAAAGGACATGCATAAGGCTTTTTGAAGTTTATTGAGAGAAATGAGTTTTGAAATTCTTCATTTAACATGAAAATAGATGTTTTCTATTTTTATAGGACACATTTCTCTCTCTCTCTCTCTCTCTCTCCTCTCTCTCTCTCTCTCTCTCTCACTCTCTATCTATCTATCTATCTATCTATCTATATATGTGTGTAAGTCTTTGGTGTAAGTCTATATATATATATATTTCTGAACAGCAGGTAGCAGGTACAATTAGCACTTTTTATTTTCTCACACTTAAATCAAATATTCTGACAAGTACAACATTAAGGAGAAACATTAAAAAAAACCTCATTCTACTTTTCATCTAGTAGTTAAGCACCAGAATAAAAACCAGGGGACCATGAGTTTTAATCCTGCCTTAGACATGAAAGTGGCCTGGATGATTTTGGGCCTATCACACTACCTCACCTCACAGGCTCGTTGTTGTAGGGAAAATAGGAGGAGAAAGAAGTATTAGGTATGTTTAGTTATTTATAAAAATATCAAAGGTGGAGTATAAACATATAAACTAAATCCATTTCTACATTCATCATAGATAGCTATGAAGCATTGTACCTATTGATCTGAATTATGTATATTGGCCTTTCCCATATTGGTGCTTTTCAGAATGATTGGAATTACAGCTCCTAGGATCCAGTCAAAAACTGGAAGGCACAGGGCCTAAGAAAGTTTGCCCTATCAAAATTACAATTAAATAATCGTAGTTATTTCCATTCTTCTTAACTTTCCCTTGAAATCTATAACAAAAGGGAGGTTTCCGTTAGTATCTTTTTAATCTATTCACTGTCTACATGAATTTGACACTCTAGAACAGTGGTTCTCAACCTGGGGGTCGGGACCCCTTTGGGGGTCGAATGATCCTTTCACAGGGGTCGCCTAAG
>JANHGC010001765.1:261279-275910 GCA_027560395.1 Boaedon fuliginosus
GGAATGTGTTAGGGATACGTGTATGTTTTCTCAGTTGTAGATAAGGAACAATATTGGCTTCAATGATGAAGCTGGTGCTTTATCTTCATGCTTGAAAAGGGAATTTTCCATCCATTTCACACGAGAATGAAGATGCTTTGTTTTGTTTTAAATGAACTCTGCATTTCAGCAGCCTTGCTGTGTTCACTGGAAGCCAGTAAGATTTCTGATTATCTCAGGGGGGCCGTTTTGCTTAGCTTTCTGATCCAGAGGAAGCCTTAACAAGTGGCTTGAGGAGTTTTGATTAAGAGTAAGTGGTATAAGGCAGGCAAATTACAAGAGCTCAGAAAAATTGTGTGAGGGTTGGAAATCTAATGAACAACTTGCTGAAGAGCCACCCTTACCTTGAGATCCAGTGATAGTGGTAATTCAGAAAAACCTCTTTCCTTAATGGGGAATGGGCAACCAGCATTATTCACCTTTGGGTACAGGTGAACATTCTCAAAATGAATATTATTGCCAGATTAATTTATATTCTTGGAGGAAATCCAGTTTGTCTAGCTAACAAATGTTTTCAGGAAATAAATTATTTCTTTAGAAAATCGCTATGGGTTTTTTTGATTCTGAGAATATCTTTACAGAAAACACAATTACCAATTAAGTAGAAAGGATTCGGTTTTATGAATCTGGAGCTGAAGCTCATGCTTACCTGTTGTTAGGTATTAAATACAGGTAATCCTCAATTTACAACTGTTCATTTAGTAAAGTTGAAGTTACAACAGCACTGTAACTTATGGATTTATGACCATTTTTCACATTTATGAGTCTTGCACCATCCCCATGATGGCATGATCAAAATTCAGATGCTTGGAAACTGACATGTATTTATGAAGTTTGCAGTGTCCTGGGATCATGTGACCACCTTTTGCAACTTTCTGATCAGCAAAGTCTATGGGGAAGTTGATTCACTTAACAATTGCGATACTATCTTAACAACCGCACTGATTCACTTAACAATTGTTAACAAGAAAAGTCATACAATGGAGCAAAACTCACTTACTATCTTGCTTAGCAACAAAAATTTGGGGCTCAGTAGTGGTCATAAGTCAAGGACCAGCTGTAATTTTGGTTTCATTACATCTCACAGGGATTTCAGCAGCCCTAGTCAAATATTGCTGTACGCAGGTTTGGTGCAGCTGATTCTGGTTTGCATATGGGACTCACAATGGAATATTCATGTGAGCCACAATAACATACAAAAATTATTATGGGTTTACATTCTCTAATTCTTTTCATTCTCCTCCAACACAGTCTTTATTTGTTTCTTTACTCAAGCTGACAAACTGTGTTAAAGTTCATTGTGGTTTGTTTGAACGAAGCCAATTTGAAACAGAAGCAGAAATGTGAAAACACCTAATCAAGAGGAGCATTTGTGGCTTGTTTGTGTCATCTTAAATTAGGGTTGGCCGTGATATTTGAAGTTGGCCATTGTAATACGTTGCAATTTGTATTGACAGTTGGGAGGAATTTCTTCATGAAGGGCTTTTCTTCTCAAAATGCAAACTACAACAGAAAGCAAGCTGATTTCTTTCAATGGATTCCATGATATCACGATAGAAGTCCAAATAATATTCAGCCAGCATTAAAGGATGCCTTCTTAATTGTGTTTTGCCAAGCTTTCGAGAACCAAGAATGACACGTGGCGTTACCTAATAGTAGTTTCCTTTATTATTCCTCACCTTGAAGAATCTTGACAGATTGGAGAAACTGTTTCCATAACTAGAGATATACTCTGAGAAAAGCTAGGAAGGATCCATTTAAAGTTGTTACTGGAAAGATGGTTTATGAGCTCCTCTGCCTTGTTGTCCTCTGGAAAGCAGCTCCTGCCTTGTGGGAATCCAGACTATCTTCACAACAATTTCTCTGTTTGTGGAATACTCTTCCCCAAGACTCACCTGACACAATCTTATAACTTGTAATTCATGACATCATTTTAAGTCTGGTGTTTATATCTGCTAAATTTAGTTTTTATTGTGGCCATCCGTGGATTTTTTTAAATTTTGTAAGTCCTGATTTTATTACTTTCCATAATTGAAAACTAGAGCATTAAAAAATGAGGTGGGAGAGGGGAAAATATTTTTTTTTTCTTAAGGGATTTTGGAAATAAAAGTTGCAAAATTTGCTATTTGTTTGGTATATTTATAGGGAAATATTATTTGTACACACTAATGTGTTACTAGGAGAAGACCAGTAACAGACTAGTTACATTACTAGTAGAAATGTAATCAAATGGAAAACATGTATAAATTAATGTTAAGTATTTATATATGTTCATTTTTTGTTCCAAAAATTTGAGTCTCTTTTAATTTCAAGAAATCTGCTCTTATTTCTATGGCCCAGAATTAAATTGATGACCTCTCCCAAACTATTAAAAAGAAGAAAGAAACCTCTTCCATGCTTCAGTTTTGAACTAAATTCACAACAACACAAAAAATGTTTTATAAGAGGTTGGTTCCAAGAGGATCAAATGCTCTGTCTCTCATACTTGATGTAATATTGTACTATGATACCATGCTAATTAATTTGTTTTTCTCGGAATTTGATCTGGGTTATGAATGTTATCATGAAGCTCATTTTACTATGCATTTTTATACATATTTGTAACAACTCATTTGAGGAACATTGACTGGATTTCAATTCATCATGGGTCAGTAACACAGTAATTACACAGTAATTACCAAAGACCTAATATTGAAATTGCCATAGTGGCAGCAACATCACTTGAGGAAAAAAAAGGTAGACTGACTTTTTGTAACATCTTATTTACAAAATAGTTATATTTTCAGATGTCATCAGTGTATAGAAACAAGATGTTATGAGAAATATATTACTACATTAATATGAAATACAGATGCACACATGGTTTTTATCACATTTTAAGTGGCATTCTAACTCTGGATTTAATTATGTCCTTACATTTAGGAAAAATATTTTTAATGTAACATATGGAATGGTAGCAGCCTCCTCAATCAGATATAGGATCACACAGTCGCTTTATGTAGTTACCAAGAGTGCTGAATTCTTGACCTCACATGTTCCATCGTATCTCCAAATTCAATGTTGGCTCCAGAATGGGACAGCTCGCCACAGTCAACTCACCATGGCCAATTTGCTATAGCCAATTCACCATGGGACAACTCACCATGGCCAACTCGGTGTGGGACAAGAGTTACACTAATATCAAAGAAATAGTGGAATAGAATAATTAAAGAAGGATGCCAAAGGATGGACAAAATGAAATGTGAATGACAAAAATTAAAATATTTTTTTTATTTTATTGAATTGATGAATTGTCCTGCAGCAAGTTGTCCCAAAGTGAGTTAGCCATGGTGAGTTGTCCCGTAATGAGTTGGCTGTGGTGAGTTGGCTGATGTAAAATATATGTGAACAAGGAGGATGAGAGGGAGGTAATTAATTTTAGGGAGAGAACTATTCAGTTTAGAATGCCAACCAACTTGGATTTTCTATCACACTGCATATAGTAAATTAGGTGTAAAAGAACTTGGCCCTCAGTAGATTATTATACCAGTTCTGTGTAACAATAATTCTATGATATAATTGGTTTTCTGTATTATATTGGCTGTTCACCGATACCATTTTTATCTTTTCCAAGACCATTACTGTTGACTCTTGTATCAAGCAAATGTGATACCTATCCATAACAACCAGGCTGATGCCTGACTCGAGAGTAGGATTTCTAACTGGCCACGGGAAGGGACAAGAGCCACACATTATAGTAGCATCACAACTCTGATGGTAATAGTTTTGCCTTTGCTGAGCTCCTGGCTCCTCAGCAGTAGCCCAAACACACCAGCCACATGAGGACAAGCTTGTTCATTAATAACACTGGCTCTTTCACTAACACTAAGAGCAGAATCATCTTGGTATATATAAAGATGAAACCTCATTATGATTAAGAGAAAAAAAGGAAGATATGACATGGAATTTATTTCCAATATAGTGATGCTATTCAGCCATGAATTTTATGTGGAATAAATCCTCTTGAACTTAGTGATTGTTAATCAGTAATAGTATCTAATAGTTTAGGTATTTATTCGTACCAATGTACACATACCGTTTCCCTGAAAATATGATGTCTCCTGAAAATAAGACCTAGCTTGATTTTTACACGTGCACCCAATATACATGTGCCCCTAACTAATTGGTTAGTCAGTGGAAGACATTCCCCCAAAATAAGACCTGGTGCCTTTTTTAATGGCAAAAAAAATATAACACAGGGTCTTATTTTCAGGAAAACATGGTATACACAAACATGAAAACATTCTTGGTCAGGTTGCAACATATACATTTCTGAATATACATAACTCTACAGTGCAAGACTCAGAGCACATGGGATGCAAATGGAGCATTTTTCCATAACCCCTTAAACCCAAAGGCATCTTTTACTAGGATCTTGCTCCAACTGTGGAAAAACGGCCACATTATCCCAGGAAAAGACACTGCTGCTTTAAAAACTGCAGTAGAAATTGTTTTCATGCCTCTGTATTTATTTATTTAATGAATCTATATAGCTGCCTCTCTTGCAAATGTGAATCGATGGAGTCCAAAGCTTCCTTTGGCCTTTGACGGACTGCATAATCGCGATATTGATGTAAAGTTATAAAACTGAAATTGTTACTACAAGTAAGTAGAAACAACATCTTGGAGCATTATTCTGAATAATGCAGATTCAGACTGGTGGGTTTTCATTGGGGAAAGGAGGGATAACAACCTGGCATTGACAGAAAATGAGAAACCCATATCTGAATAACATCTGTTTGGAAGGAAATATGCTTCAATTTCCTTTGTAATGTTCAACCTGCAACTTTGCAGTTGCTAGGGATGGGTAATGACACCTGTGCTATCTCATTGCTGGCTTCTGCTACCCAATTTGAACTCCTGGCATCCTACACACTAACTAGCAAAACAGGTGCCTTTGTTGTTCTGTGTGTCAGACCCATACATTTTGAACTCCCTTCTTTTTGATGGCAACAGACAGGCAAATTAACCACGACAACTCCAAGCTGGCTTAACTGACAGGCTGAGAGCAGGTTCCTATGGACAACAAAACAGCCAGTAGATTCAGTAGGAGCTTCACTTCATTCAGTCTGTGAGAGCATCATTGCCCTTTCTGTTACAAGGGCAATGCTATTGTAGTATCAGTCGATGAAGCCCTCTTAGAAGCAATACTGAATGGATTATATTACCAATGCACCAATGTATCTTTCAACATAGGGGTATGTTAAATCATGACAACTGGACCAAAGTTTATTAAAGCTGAGATGTTTTGTTAACTCATCCAAGGAACTTCTTCAGTCAAAATGAAAAAAAAATGTGTTAGGCAAAGAGTGTATTAACTCTTGCCATACCAACAGCAAGGGTTTCTCCCCAAAATGAAATGCAACATGTAAATAAAGACTCAAACATAAAAAGTAATAAAATACACCCCAATCAACATCTAAAAGGCCACTTACAACAGGGACTATAAGTACCACACAGAGAACACCACATCTGCTAGAGAGAAGTTCCCTGAAGATGGGCTCCAGCACAAGTCTGAAAGCTCGGAAGACAAAACATCTGATCCCCGGGACTGACCTAGATTGAATCCTGCAACATTATCCTATGACACACATATTCATATTCGTTCACAAAAGTAATAAACTTTAATAAACTTTGGTCCAGTTTCCATGTTTTAACCTTTTTAAAATAGTTTTGGCCTGGATGATTGAGTTTTCATTTACCTATTCAGCATAGGGACTATCCATGTGTCTTTTACATGGTGTTTTCTACAGTTACAAACAATGCTTGATTGATTATATGCTTTCCTATTTGTCCACAGGGAGGAGTAAAAAAAAAAGGTAAGTTGGAGGTTATGACAGTAGGGTAAAATCCACCTCTTTTATATGCACATTGGTATTGCACACAGGTACAAAGTGACAGCATTTCAATCTCACTGCTGGGATTGTCATGTTGACTGATTTGACTTTACCCCCGACAGATGCCAGTGGTTTTCTCTGAGTTATTTTCTTATACAACCATCAACGTAGATTTGAAGAATGACCTCTGAGAATAAAATTGTTTAATTATTAGAGTAGTGCTAATCAGATGGATATTTTAGATCAAAATCACAAACAATTTTTTTTCCTGTGCCTTACATTATTCATGTTCTTTCTATTTATACATATTAATGAAAGAATAAGCTACCAGGAGCAAAAATACTTTTTCATTCTAATTTCTTTCTCTGCCAAATAGCTATAAAAATAACACCTTAAAGGGCTGTTAGACTAATCTGAAATTTGTAGTAAAGTTTTTAATGCAGATGTCATTTCTGCTTGGGAATGAGGTTGTTAATACAAAATGTCATAATATGTTTTAAGTAAGAATATTGTTAGAAACTCTAGCATTTGAAAACAAACACTACTGTCATAATTTTATTAAAGATAAAGGCAAAACTTTGCTGTCACTGAGTAAATATAAACAGAGAGAACAAGATATAATTCTAACAAACTGTAACTGTAACTATTTTCCAATTCCAAATTATTATAGAATCACCTGAAATGTAATTGTAAAAAAATATTGAAGCAAATTCTGTTCCTGATAACTATGTTTTATATACAATGTATACACAACTATATTGCATCACCCGTGAAGTTTTTGGCTTGTCAGTCTAGTAGTCTGTAGTCTTGAATTTCCTAGAGTTCTCTAATTACTAACCAGGCCTGACCCTGCTTAGCTTCAGAGCTCAGATATGTTTACATAAGAGTAAAATGGATTAAATGAAAGTATATTAGGGTAGAGATTGTGAGAATAGTAGAGTGACATACTCAGGATTTCATGTTCCAGTAGGTTCTGCTTTGAAGTCAGTGCAGTCTGATTAATCAAAGCTTCATTATTTTAGGAGGAATATATAGGAGGAATATAACAGGGATACAATCAAGATCAAGTGAGGTACTAATACCACTCTATAAAGCCTTAGTAAGACCACACCTAGAGTGCTGCATCCAGTTTTGGTCACCACACTATAAAAAAGATGTTGATGCTCTAGGAAAAGTGTGGAGAAGAGCAACCAGGATGATTAGGGGACTGGAGACTAAAACATATGAAGAACGATTACAGGAACTGGGCTTGGTTAGTCTAGTGAAGAGAAGGACCAGGGGAGACATGACAGCAGTGTTCCAATATCTGAGGGGCTGCCACAGAGAGGAAGGGGTCAAGCTATTTTCTAAAGCAGCTGTAGGCCAGACAAGGAATAATGGATGGAAACTGAACAAGGAGAGATTTAACCTGGAAATGAGGAGAAATTTTCTGTCAGTGAGAACAATCAACCAATGGAACAGCTTGCCTTTGGAAATTGCGGGAGCTTCATCACTTGAGATTTTCAAGAAGAGATTGGACTGCCATTTGTCAGGAATGGTGTAGGGTCTCCTACTTGGGCAGGGGGTTGGACTAGATGACCTACAAGGTCCCTTCCAAGTCTGTTAATCTGAAACAACTTTTTGGAAGTAGCTACAAACGGTCTCTTTGCAACTTCTAATCTAGTTTTTTGAAAGCTCAAGATATCACACAACCTGATTATGCTTGCAGTTGATAGCATCATGATTTTTTTCACTGTCAATTCCTAAAGTATGTTTAGTAAGACTTTGATAGGGATGATTGATCAGTGTTTCAAATAAATAAACACCAGTCTCAAAAACTGAAAATAAAAAAAATAGCCAAAAATTCCACGTCCACCTTTTCTGATGATATCATCATTACCAATGAACAACAATTTGTTGTTCAGAGTGGCCATTTTAAAAAAAAGTGCACCCCCAATAGTGAAAAGGTTTCATGGTTAATTTGATTTCTGCAAACTAACCTTTATCACAGAAATATGCCACAGTAACTTCATATTTTAATAAGAATTAGCCTATATTTGTTCAGTTTCTTCCTTATTGATTTTAGTGACATAAGCAATATCCATTATTGGTTTTAAAAGCCATCACTGTTACAGTAATAGAATATTAAAGCATTATATTTAACATCAAAAATATGCTTTCTGGGTATTTCTAAAGAAAAAAAATCATCTACTTAGCTTTTTATTTATTAAAAAAATGATATAACTATAAAGCATTCTCTTTTATTATCTCCCTTGTGGATTTTTACAAATGACAAAATTTGTCCTGCCAACTAAGCTATTTCAAATAATATATGTGCGCTTTTAATGAAAATGCTACTTCAGTCATTTATACCGTTAAGTAAATGGCACTGTAAAATATGACACAAATGGGCAATTAAAATTAATCCTATGAGTTTTTCAGGGAAACTTTAAGATACTTTCTTCTTCTTGCTGATTATTTATTTTTCCTCTTTAATTTTTGCCTGCTAGTTCATTTATTAAGTTATATCTGGATTCTGGAGGTGTTATATCATTGAATCCCTGTTGCCCCTTTGTTCTATTTCAAGCAGAAAGGAGAAGTATCATTTAAGAAATCCTATCAATTATTTGCAAAAATAAAGTATTTCATTTCACTTTTACAGAACGTCTTTGCTTAATTGGTTTTACTAATAAAAACATTATTTTCATTAATTTTTAATTCGAATTCCTAAAATTCATACTTTTAACTCTTGCTTAATATTTGGATAAGTCTCATGATTGAAAACAAAATTTGCATCTCATATAGAACTTGGCGGTCTTTGTTTTTTTCTGAAGTATTTCTTTCAGTTAATCTTAGAGTGAAGACACACCTTCAAACAAACAATTCTTCAGACTAATGAACTATCTCCATATAAAGCAAACATTCTTAGTTCTGTTTAATTTAGGTCTGGGTTACAAATTCCAGACAGAACTGGGTTACAAGTTCCAGAAAGCTCTACTAGTCGGCATTTATACTTTATAATACCATTTTATCTATGGTAGTGAACGAATGGTTATGTTTGTATGTTTATCAACACTTACATAAATCTTGTTATAAATCATTTAGTGAAGGTAAATGATTGAAAAGAAACCTCTGATATCTAGTATGAATGGTCATAAGAATTAGACATATATAGATAGATATTTTGCAAAATATTATATATTTTCTTCCTTCCACATGATTTTCTCATTTTTCTACATGATTTTTCTAAATAGTCACCACAATTATACACATCATTCTTTTTTGTTCAATAGATCAATATGTGTACTGGTATTTTTCTGCTTGTCGACAGAGCTTTGTACAAACCATCCAGTTTTTGAGGGGAAAGGTTTTAAAAATTTCTGATCACCACAATAGTCTTACTTGGTATTTATCCATGTGATGCAGTTGTAGTAGTCAATTTTTTTTACTACCGGTTCTGTGGGCGTGGCTTGCTGGGTGCGGCTATGCTCTTGGCCAATCAGAGGTGGTATTTGCCGGTTCTCTGAATCAATCAAAATTATCGCTACCGGTTCTCCGGAACCTGTCAGAACTGACATATACTATTTGATTTTAGATATTTTTATAACAATATACATTTTTGTAAAAGTTTTTCTTGGTTTTGCTCTTGAATTTTCCTTTATAAAGTGAAGTTATAAACAAAAACAATTCATAAGTATAAAAGTTTTGAATTGTTTTTTACTTTTATACTTATGAATTGTTTTCAGATTTGCTCTGTTTTCAGGTCAGGATTGTCCTTTATATTTTTCCAAGAAAATATGGTCACCATAACTTTAGTGACCCCCAAATCCATGCTCAAAAATGATAGGCAAGATAATCATTGAATAAGGGCAGAAGAAAAAGACAAAGATTTAAACTCTAGAATTTAGTATTCCAGACTGCTGTATACTAAATTCCTTCCCAGTGTTCTTTTTTTTTATTATGAAGATCCATGTATCTGCAATAAAAGCAATTTAATTCTCCTAGTCTTGATTCTTCTTCTATAGCTGCTGAACGAATGGTTGAGTCTCTAGAAGGAAAGCAATTGCCAAACTCTATCGGATTTTCTGACATTAGCCCCCTCAAGGATGGGGTAGTGGTGGTAGATAGGAATAACCCTGAAAATCAGTTGAGGCTCCTGACTAAAGATTTGTATCATTGAAGATAATTATATTATGTAGAAGAATGGGATCCTCATGGAATCTATTTCAAAAAGAAATGGAAGAAAAATAGTTATAAATGATGAATTAAATTGAACAGAGCTCCCATGGAAATTGGATCTCACAAATCATATATATGTAATAGGTACTGTAATTAAATATAGCCTGAGGGCATCTCTGCATCATCAGGGTGACTTAATTTTTCAAGACTTAAAGCCACTTCTAAACCATAAATTCTAAGCAAGGGGTCAGGACCTATATACTGGAGGGAGGAAAAATACAACCAACCTCCATTGTTATACTGAGAAAGAACAGTAGAAATACGCAGTCTTTAAATTGTGAAAAAGATAATAGGAATCTGTAAGTGAAACGAATGGATCTTATTTGCTGCATTCAAATTAAGTTATGAAATAAATATAATAATTCAGTTTAAACTTTCTACAGTAATTCTTCCTTTTCTGCCATCACATTTTTCCAATTTTGTCTCTCTTAGCAGCCAAATAATATAAAAAGAATCCTTTTCGCAAAGAACAGCTTTCATTCCTAGAAACATATTAAAATGATTGTAATTAAAGATAGAAAGCACTAAAATTACAAGTAATCAAAGAAAAGCTGAGTCATCTTTCTGCCAAATTTAATGAAAAATAAGAACAAAGGGAAATCCTGAAAATGAATTAGATTTGAATCATAAGAGATTTTAATTTAAAAAATAACTGTTAAATAAATGAAGATTTGTAAGAACAAAGAAAGAAAGAAAAAAGCAATGAAAAGCAATTATTTTAGTACCACAATTGATGAATGTTAACAGCCCAAAAGCAGCTGGTAAGTCCAAGTGTGGTGATGGTATGCAGAAAAATGACACAAGCTAAGCATTACAGATTTATCATACCAGCAGGCAAGCAAAGGGCATCTTGTGAAAAACATTCCCAAGATAATTATTTTCATCCAACTGCAATACATATTACAGATTTGGATTTGGTGGACACATGCCTTATTTGTAAAACTAAAACTCTAAAGGACACTGTTTGTTTAGCAGTGTTCCTATATCTCAGAGGCTGCCACAAAGAAGAGGGAGTCAATCTATTCTCCAAAGCACCTGAAGGCAGGACAATAAACAATGGATAGAAGCTAATCAAGGAAAAAACCAAGCTAGAATTAAGGAGAGATTTCCTGACAGAACAATTAATCAGTGTGGAACAACTTGCCTCCAGAAGTTGTGAATGCTTCAACACTGGAGCTTTTTAAGAAGAGATTGGACAACTGTCAAGTATTTAGCTTTTCAGGTCAAGGAAATTATATATTTGCAATTAAATTAAACAAATGCATTTTGTAGGGAGCCATAATAATTGCGAAAGTATCTTGAATGAGAAAATTGCTGAAACAGAATGAGAAACAAACAAACAAAAACTTGGTGGCTCAGGAAAGCTCCGTTTCTCTGACAAGAAATTTAAAAGACCAAACAGGGAAACGGTTGTTTCTTTTTGCCAGTTCTGATTTCAAAAAGGAGCAAAGAGATTCTCCCCAAGAGAGTTGACTTCAGGCCAGCCATTCTGTCCTTGAAATATCAGATGAAGAGGGTTTTTTTCCCTTTGTTCAGTCTCCAGTTTGAAGCAGCTGGGTAATAAATAAGCCAAGTTAATTTCTGCAATGAATTGTAGCAATGCTGCCAAGCTCAGAGTTTGGAAATCATTAGTGACTCAAATGTTCTCTCTTCCCCGGTTCCCAAGAAAAGTATAAATATTATAAAGAATATTTGGGGTACAGTCTTCTGATTTGACCTAAAATTTGCCTTGATCGGATTAATGGGTAAAAAAAAATTACTTATTTTAAAACCATATGCCAGGGCTCCAACCAATATACAGCACTTCATAATATTTCACTCCAAAGAAATACCATTATAACTCAAAAGTAATCACTATGAACATATTTTGGACTTTTCAGCTTATTCAGGACTGATGTACTAGAGAAGTTGTATGATCATTCCACCACATACTTGAAATGTTTTATTGAATTGTGTATAATAGTATGTCTTTTGAGGAATGCTAGTGGACTAGCACTGATTATGTTACCTAGTTTCGGTAATGAAACATCTGCAAGCAAACAACCAAGCTCAGAGAGCACCAAGGATCCCTCATTTCAACTCCGAGCTACAAATATTATCCTTCATTGTATGCCTTTTCATTGTGATTTGTTGTGCACTGCTTTTGAGTATCCATTGGGGGAAAACATGGAATTAACTCCATAAAGATGTTAGAAAAAGATGAAGGCAATTTTGGAGATTCTTGTTTCCAAGGTTAATAAATCTTATCATTTTGCAGCAGACTCTCTCAAAGTATTTCTGAAAGCAACCTAAAGCTAGCACACCTGTTCACAAAGAGCCATTATGAAGTGCATATGGGTCATGTCAACAGCAATTTATTTTTCAAACCAACTTTCATTTTTAATCCAAGTCTAACTATAATGTGTCACTTATGTTAAGTTAGTTCAATATATACATATTTTCTTCGATGAAAATAATCTTGTAAGTGGTTGTATTACCTCTCATTCTAAGAAGGAAGGGGGAAAAACTTTCTAAGCACCCTCCCCCCCCCTTTTTTTTGGGTGACATGAAAAACATTCTTTCGGATTCTTGGCACATTTGCCATGACAACCCATTGATTTGGCAAGAAGGGGCTGGTCCAGGCCAACGAGGCAAAAAAGAGCTTTCCCCAAAAAGGCATGGGTGGTTTGTTGGTCATTAGAAGTGGAAAGAATGCTTGGACATCTGCCAGTGGGATTTGGTCAGATCTTCTGCTTTTTCCTTGGTGAACTGCTCAGTTGAATTCCATTCTGGAAGTTTTTTTTTTCCTAAGATTGAGCATTCACATATTTCTCTACAGAAGGCTAATTTGACTTCTCTGTCCCTTGTATTCCAAATTTATCTTTTTAAATTCAAGGGAAATCTCCAAATTGTGCCTTACAACATGCGTTGTTGAAAAGTAGCTTCATAGCAATGAAATCCTGACTATATTGTGAGTTTCTAAAAATGGAATGACTTATCCTATTATGTCAATTGTTAACAAGAAAACCATTTGTGTAAGTATTCTAAGGCAATTCAGTAGGGAAATCTTATTTTTATAGATCTCCTGCCTCCCCTATCCTGCCTCCCTTTGACCCCAGAAATAAGCAAATCTCATGCTCAGACATTCAATCTCGATATGGAAATTTCATCTGTAAATCATTTCACTTGACTCTGCAGTTTTGAAGGGAAGAATACAATATAGAAAATGAAGAAAATGTCAGACTGGTTATCTCCTTCCCACGCTCCTATCCCCCAAAGGATAATGTAACTGTTAAGCCCTCCATAGCAGCTCACATGCAAGAAAAGGGATTAAATTACAGAATTAGGGAAATAAGAAATATGTCTAGCTTGGTTGACATTCATCAGTGTGTACCTTAAGGTGGGCCTTCCCAATTGCCTCTAATCATCTTTCTAAATGAGTCTCGGTTTAATAGGGAAAAAACTGAGAGGTCCTTGGTGCTTCCTGAGCTTACTTGTTTTCTTGCAGATGTTCTGTTAGCCTAACTAGATAACATCATCAGTGCTAAGTAAGGACAGCTGTTTGCTGTCAGTTTACCGTATATCCTGGTGCCTTGCCTTGTCCTTACTAGCGTTGACTATATTACCTAGTTAGGGTAATGAAATGTCTGCAAGAAAACAAGCAAGCTCAGAGAGCACCAAGGACCCTTCATTTCAACCCTGAGCTACAAGTTTTCTCCTGTACAGGGAAAACATTACTTGCTTTTTTGATAACACAATAATGTCTATCCTTTCTTATCCTTTCTACTTTGGAAATATCTGTTTTCTTTCCCAAGTTCAGAGAATTCCATTCAAGTAATACAGATTTATTAATTAAGCCATTTATAAGCCAACTGGGATTCTTAAATGTATTTTTAATCAAATAAAACACATGCTTAAAACTTAAGACACTATTATTTTTCTTCCTACAACTGGCAGATGGAAGAAAATTACTCAAGAGACAAAAACAGCACTAGAAAGGAAGCACTTTACTATAACTGATACGTCTACTGAGGGAAATAGCTTAAAATAGGTTTTTCTGGGCAAGTCCCATAATAGATTTTGTGGCTATTGTGGTTGATCTGGTTAATTGAAGGACTCTGCTGCAGATAGGGAAGGGCTAAAGATACACTGTTCCTAATACAGGTAGTTCTCGACTTACAGCCATTCATTTAGCCACCATTCAAAACTAAAGTGGCACTGAAAAAAGTGATTTATATCCGGCCCTCACATTTGCAACCATCACAGTATCCCTAGGGTCACATGATTGAAATTCAGCTCCAATGGCAACCAGAGTGTATTTACATTGGTTGCAGCATCCTGTAGTCATGAGATCACCATTTGCAGCCTTTCCCAGCCAGCTTCTGACAAGCAAAGACCACGGGGGAAGCTATTCTTATATTATAAGAGCCTCGGTGGCGCAGTGGTTAAATGCAGCACTGCAGTCTCTGTTGACTTGTTTAGCAGGTTGTCAGATCCAGTCCCACCAGGCTCAAGGTTG
>JANHGC010001765.1:296102-308101 GCA_027560395.1 Boaedon fuliginosus
AGGTGGTGCTGTGGCAGAGTGCCAAGAATGCCTTTCTGCCCAGCACCCAAGTTTCCCCTGGTGGCGTGGCCAAGGGGTGATTTCTCGCCCACCTGGTGGGAGCCCAACATGCCCAGCCAGCCTCTGTTCTTCATGATCCGGAGGTTCTGGAGTGCCCAGAGCACCTTTCTGGGCAGCACCAAAGTCTTCCCAGGTGGCATGTGTGAGGCAGCAACTTCTCCCCTCTGGTTTTCAGGAGCTGACAGGGCTCCATTTGTCGCTGCAGCAGCAGCAGCAATGGCCCGGTTCCTGCGGGCTGAAGCAGCTGAGTTCTTTGTTCTTTGTTCTGATGGCTACCCAGACTCCGCTCTTCACCACAGCAGCAATGGTGCCCCAGCTCCTCTGGGCTGCCTGAAGGTGTGGCTGGGGCCTGTCCACGTTGGCACTGCTGCAGGGCTCCTGCTTCCCCCTTCTCTCTGGCAGTTATCTGGGCAAGGCACGGCAACCAGTAGCAGTCCGGCTCCTCCAGGCTCAATGGCCTCAGGTCGCCTGGCATGTCTGTCGGAGCTGCAGTAGTCAGGTTTTTCCACCGTCCAGGCTGGGTTCAAAGTCTATGGTTACAACCACGGGGGTGGAATGGGCCTGCAGGGAAAGGGGCCATGAGCATCCAGCCCCATTTTCCTGGCTGCCACTTCTGCCCCCATGGTCACAACCATGGACTACAAACCCAGGCAGGAGTGCGGCAAAAGCCCGGCCGGGCTGTCTGATGTGGCTGGGGCTGCTGCTGCAGCAAGAGACCTGCCAGGAGACTTGAGGCCGCAGGAGCACAAGCATGGCAGATCAGTTCAGAATGGTAGCTCCATTTGAAATGTGGACATGTGCATTGGAGAATTGCTGCTTGTTTCATGTCAAAGGGGTCAAAAAGGACACCTACCCTTCGGAGACCCCGGCAGTGCTTTTCTTACCATGCTCTTCTACCTATCTGCAAAGTTTGAGGTAGATTGGTGCAGAACTGAAAGCATATACAAACACATATCCGCACCCACCTCTCTTTTATAGATATAGATTCTATTGTATTTACAACATCCAAAAGCTTGTAAATCATATTAGAAGTATATTTAGAGTCTAGTTTTGGGTGTTTATAAACAGTAGCAAATGTATATGAAAAATTGAATACATGAGTTGTGGCGGTTCCATAAGTTTTATACTAAGAAGGCAATGTATGATGTCTTCAAATGTTCAGTGATATTAATTCAATTTCTTAGTATGGGTAAGCAGTTTTTAGAAAGAGTTAAGCATTACTGGAAGACCTCATTTTCCCCATATGATGGTGCCTTTCAAAATGAGAGCTTCCACGGAGGACCACATAGTATATATTTTGAAATTGCATACATTGGATAGTCTAGGCCATTTTAGTGACATTTCCTTAGCTTGTGTAATTCCCATCCTAAGGAAATTTCTCCTGGCATAATTGTTATGGTTATTAAGATGAAGAACTTCTATGTCTTATTTACAAATGATTTTATTAAAAAAATACCTGCAGCATTAAATAATGAAATTTAAATTTTTATTACTTTATAGGAAAGGTTACAAAATGTTTATTTATCATTTGTCATACAAACCATTTGTTTACTTAAAATGTTATCTCATGGTTACGTGACCATAGGTGATTAAATCAAAAGCAGTATGATTGGCCAGTAATTATTCACATGAACCAATTAGCTGGGATTAACTATGATACTTTCCTTTTATAAAATAAAAACAACTGGGGGAAAAAAGAACAAAACAGAAAAATAAGATAAAATAGCAAGCAACAGAATCAGGAAATAAAACTATAGCAGGCTCTCAGAAAGATATGCTATACAGCTAGTCCTTGACTTACAATGACAATTGAAACCAAATTTTCAATTGCCAACTGAGATAGTTAGCGGAGCTTTGTTCCATTTTATGACCTTTCTTGCCACAGTTGTTAAGTGAATCATTGCCATTAACTTAGTAACATGGTTGTTAAGTGAATCTAGTTTTGCCATTGACTTGGCATGTCAGAAGGTCACAAAAGGTGATCCCATAACCCCGAGACCCTGCAACTGTCATACATACATGCCAATTGCCAAGCATCTGAATTTTGATCACATGACCATGGAGATGCTGCAACCATTGTAAGGGTGAAAAACGATAAGTCACTTTTTTCAGTACCTCTGTAACTTTGAACAGTCACTAAATGAATGATTGTCAGACAAGGACTACCTGTGCTTCAAAATACTGTTTTTAGTTTCAAAAAAAGGTTGCTTTATTATTTCTTTAGTTTGTATGTACTCACACTGCTTTACAAATATTTGGAAGAATATTTAGCACATTACTCTCCTTTATAGGTTTCCTTTAACTGCTCTTCATATTGATCCTGCAATTTTTTCTCTAACTTTTAGTCTTTAGTAATCGTCTTTAAAAAGCTCCAAAAACTAGAACCGTGCAATCTTCCTTTTTTCTTGGACCCTTCACATTATTTCATGCTATTAAAACAGTTACATTAAGATAGTTTGATTAACATGTATAGCTTGGATGTTTTTAAAAACAAATTCAGCAAACATTATTTTTCAATGTGCATGCTTGTTGGTATTCATAAATGCCAGTTAAAAGAAAATGAGAAAACTACTCAACAGAAACAGTTGTCACAAGTTATAAATAAGCAATCTGAAAGACAATAGATAAACATTATATATATATTTTCTAGAGCCATCTCTTATGTTCCTCTAATTAGAAGTGGACATATAATTTTCAGCTACAATGCAATATTGTATTATTGTGAATCTCTTAACTGTAAACTGCTGGCCAAATTATCTCTTTCTAGTTTTATACTCATGTTTCATTTTATTGCTTCAGCGACATATAACAGTTTGTTTCTTTCCATCAGATTTTACAGACATTTCAGTCTGTGATACCTTTGGCATTATAATAATTTAAATTATTTAAATGATTAAGACTTAAAAGTCACAATTTTTAAAAAAATACACGTAGTCTTTAGTTAGTGACTGCCTCATACAGTGACCATTCACAGTTATGACAATGATGGAAAAGTAACCAATCCTTCGATTTTTGTAACCAATCCTTCGATTTTTGACCTTTGCAATTCTGTGAGGGAAAGGAAAGGCAAAGTAAAATCGTAAGTACAGTCACTTTGCTTAATGACTGATTTTCCGTTCCAAATTGTGGATGCTAAATGAGGACTACCTGTATTTCAAAACAATAAATAGGAAGAATTTTGTCATGCTCTTGTATATTGTTAAAGTGGGCAAGATCTTTGTAGAGTCATCAGCCTTAAATAGTTTGAGAATGTTTAACCCATGAAATTGTTGTTTGGGTGGGAAAGAGCATTGTATAGAACTCTGAACTTTGTCAGATTTGATAGGATGAAAAAGGTGGGGGGAATGGGAACATAAATAGAACAATTGTAAATATGAACACTGAGTGGTTAAGCACCTGGGGTGGTCTTGAGGAACCATCTGTTTACTGGAAGGAGACTGCACTTCTGAGAGAAAATGTAATCATTACTTAAGGAACACAGCTTCTGGGATTTAAGAATTAATGGAATGGTTGGTAAGGTCTGCTGACCTCTCCTCACGGAATTCCCACACTCAATTTGAAATGTGCTTGTTCTGCGTGACACTGTGGCAGAGCATTCTTGTCAACAAAATAGTAACACATGTAATGTGTGACTTCCCTTTTATTCATCTTGGAGCTCTGCTATCTGAAGGAACATTGCTTCTCTTATATTCTCACCCAGGTTTTACAATCCTTCTTCTCCAAGTAATTCTTAATGGTGGCAATATCAATTCTCTCACATGCATTTTTCTTTTTGAGTCTAGCAACCGTTTAACAGATCTTACTGGATTCTTCCTTTTCCATTCCTCCTTCTATTCTAAAAATTGAAACTCCCAGTAAGTCCATGATCACATTTTCCCACTAGCTGTTGTGGCTCGGCAGCATGCTGCTGAGCTGGCAGACGATTCTAACTGCAAGGGAGATGTGCAGTGGTGGATTTCAACCGGTTTGGCACAGTTTGTCCAAACCAGTTGTTAAAATACTTAACAGTTCGGCAAACTGGTTGTTAGAATTAAGCTACTGGTTCGGCCGAACTGGTAGCTAATTAAATCAGCTGTTTTTGGGCCTAAATTGATGTGCGTACTGCATGCACATCACCTCAGGCCTGAAAAACAGCTGATTTAGGCCCTTTAGCTGCAAAAATTTAGCAACCAGTTCGGCCGAACTGGTAGCTAAATCAGCTTCTTTTTTCGGGCCTAAATTGCATCACCTCAGGCCTGAAAAACAGCTGATTTAGATACCAGTTCGCCTGAACCAGTTGCTAAAATCTGAAAGAGCTTTTTAAATGTGTTTGGCTAAAAAGCTTAAAAAGCTCCTTGCGCTGAGGAACTCATCCATTCTTATCAGAGCTAGTCTTTTTTATTCCCTTCCTTTTGTTAAAGTATGTACTGTATAACTAGGTATATTAATTAAAATTAGTTTGAAAAGGCCTCAGGTCAGAATGATGATTCACTACCTAAAGCTAAGAGGAGTATTTCCCCATTATTTCCCTTGTGTCATTTTTTTCTTACAGCATTATGCCATATAAATCTTTCAGCATATACTTTTCTAAGAATACCGCATTTTGATAATGTCACAACCATTTTGGCAAATATAAGGGAACAGAGTACAATAGGAAGAGAAAATGGTCTGAATGGACTTTGATGATCAGATAACTAGTTTTTAGAATTTACCATATTGATATGTATAAAGGACAGTATGCTCATTTACTGCACTACAGCAAGAGCAGTTTGAATTTATTTTGCATTGTTCACTAAAGCCACCAGTCCAGTATAAACTACCTTAAAGAATTACAATATTAGATATAGTAAAAGATCCATTTTAGATAGCACTTTTTTTTAACAAAACAAGACTTTAAATGAACCAAGAATGACATCATTCTTCAAAGCTTTATCAAGCAATTGTTCTCTCTTCCTGGATAGATCTAAATTAAATACTATGGCATCTATACGAGTCCGCTAACATTATTTTACATGTGTCTTATTCGCTACCATATGGCTGTCATGAAATTAGATATTCATAAGTGTACAATTATATTGTTGAATATCCTAGAGTCCCATACCATAAATATTTGATTTGGATCTATTGTCATTCTTTGATTGTGGCTCCTTCCAGCCAGGAAGGTCAAGATAGAAATCACTGCAATTATACATTTGTCCACATGTATTTTATCCCATAAAAAGCAATGGAATCATTAAGAGAGCCTCTTTATTTAAAAAGACTTTTGCAAATGTTAAAATCCATTATAAAACATAAAATGTTAATGTCAAAACACTTCATCAAAACTAAATTAGTTTGAGTTTGCTACCACTTTTTTATAGAATTAACACTATAGAAAGGTACAAAAGTATTGCCATACTACTGAAAAGGGGCTGTTTGGTATGGTCATTTTTGTATCAGACCTATATAAGGCTTTATTTCAGATGCAAAGGTGAAAAATATGCTTAGGATTATTTGGGGATACTTTTCTGCAACTCCTTGAAGCAGCTGAACATTTTTTCAAGAAGCCCCTGGATCATATTTTTCCCTTTGAATCCAAGATGCTGAATGGCTGTATATAATAGTAAGCTAATATTGTCAACACCCAAATCTTGGCTTTGGACTTGGCTTTGCAGTAGCAGGTCCAGTAAGTGGAAGTGGGACAAAAAGTAAATGTGATTAATTTCAATTTAATGCATTTAATTATTTTCCCAGCTTCTCAGATAAAAATAACAATTCAGCTATAACATCTGAAAAGCTTCTGATCACCATCCCAGAGCTTGAAAATGATGTATTCACTCCTGCTGTGAGGTATAATAGGATGATCAGAATCCTTGAGTTAAAAATGTAATTGACCATTACACTCCTAAAGAGATTTGATTGATTAAGTCCCATCAAGTCTGTGATAACTCTATGATTTTATTCCATTGCTCCCCTGGTTCTTTGTCAATGTCTTTATAGTGATTCCTGATGTTCTTCTTGAAAATAGAGGATAAAAAAGAGCTTTGGTGGTGCAGTGGTTAAATTTATCACCGCAGTTTCTGCTGACTTATTCAGCAGGTTTCAGATCAAATCCCACCAGGCACAAGGTTGACTCAGCCTTCCATCCTTTCTAAGGTTGGTGAAATGAGGACCCAGATTGTTGGGGGCAATAAGGTGACACTGTAACTGCTTGGGGAGTGTTGAAAAGCTCTGATAAGCAGTATATAAAATCTGAGTGCTATTGCTATCAATGTTGTAATCCAGAATCCTTCTAAAGTTATTTTATATATATATTTGAAATATATTTACATTGGGACAACTTGGATAGAATCCAGATTTATCTCATAGTATTGTCATTGTTATAAAATGCCCTATGCTAAATTAAGAGTTATGTGAATTGCAAACAATGCTATATAGTAGGAACTAAAACTTGCTATTTTAAAAATGTGCATACTTAGTGCTATGGAAGCAAGCTTCTGCAATGGCTGTAAATTGTAATCTGTGTTTTTGACTGATGTTGCCACTGAAACTTCTCCTGTTCGTATAAATGTCATACACAAAATGCACATAAAAAGCAGGCAGAGTTTCTGCCCCACTCTTGTAGCTTCTATCCTGACTCTTTTACCACACCCTGAAGACACTACTGTGTGTTTATAAGAAGCAAGCATCATTTTCCTCTACACTGGCTTGCTTTAAATTGGCTGTTCCACTATAACTCCTTCAGGATGTAAGGCTGATTGAAAATATGTATATTGTACAAGACACCTATCTACTACTTAAAGGAGCTTTATATACTTTCCTGCAGCAGGGCAATCACTCTTCATTTCCATGAAAGGAAAGGAACCGAAGAGGCAAGGTCTCAGAGAAAAGGATGCCAGTGCCCAGCAGATGGCAAAATCAATGACAAAAACTAATTGCATATTGACAAACAAAGGAAATTCTCTGAAAGCTGAAGTTGGCTTTTTTGTCATGAAGTATATGAATGATTTGAATTTGTCTAACTAGAACCTGTAAATATAACAGAAAGGCTGGTGTTAATTGAAAATGGTAAAAACCACTGTCAAATGCCACTTCCAAGTAAAAGAGGACACTGCTTTTCTTCACTTAACAGGAGGGTTGAACTGAACATGACATTAAGTGTATTTTTGCATTGAAGATTCATGAGTTTAAGTATTCTGCTTTCATTAGCTAAGAAAGGATGAAATAATTAGTGGGATCGATGCAAGTAATGGATGGAACATAACAACTTCTTACTATGAGCTCGAAAAAAATAAGCAGTGAATGCTCAGAAACACAAGGGTGCTGTTCTCCATCAGCAGGAACACCATTTTTTTGTTTTTCTGAATATGAGTTTCTGTCCCTCCAAAAACAAATTTTTGGAGTCCCAATAGGGTGAGCAAAGTGAGCACCCTAGTTCCTGGTTGCATAAAGTTGATTTTGTCTTTCCTGCTATTTGTAATGTACTGTAATGTTTTAAATTTGCAAAAACGAAATTGGCTATAGGGAGCAAGCCTCATTATGGAGAGTGAAACCTTTTTCTTATACAAAGGTTTGCACTGGAGTAATAGTAATAGTGATTTATTGATTGATTAGTCTTACAATCATATCAAGGGAGGCATCACAAAATACTGTATTTGTCATCAACTGATATTTTAGAAAACGCAAAAGTGCAGCAAAATTTAATCATTTAAATTATCATTCTTGAAAAAATAGCAATTTATGACTCTAGGCTGGTCATGAGCTGTAGTAGCAATTGCCATTTTAAAAAATTGGAAGGCAGCTGTAACATATTCCAGAGTTTGGACTTCCCTTTCATTTGTTGTTATAGTCACAGGACATGATGCTGACTTATTGGTACTGCTGACAAGAAAAATCTGGAAATGCACCAATTTAGATAATTTTATGTTGTTGATCTCTTTCTAGTGACGTGTTTCTTGTAATTGCTGACATTATGAGCTATCCTGAGGATATTCGGACTTTTTAAAAATACTGCAGTGGAGGGTTGCGATTGCATGTTCTGTTGCAGAATAATCTTGTGTAAAAGCCTTTGAGCTTTTAAACATGGTTTCTTTGAGCTAAAGTATTCTTTTACTAGTTTTTAGAAATGATAATGTTACATTCTAAAATACTGTTATTCCAAGAACCACCTGGGAGAAAATATTATAGCCACAAGGGATTAGAAAGAGATCTACTTCTTGTTTCATTCCTCTTATTCTGTCTCCCTGTTAAAATTGACAGACAGTTGTTCGCAGTTCTATAAAAGCAAATGGAGATGCAAATTGAGAAAGATAGTTTTGTCCCTGCTGTTTTTTCTATCCAAAGTTTTGGACTGTCTGTTACCCATGCGTGGACAGTCCAACTGAGCCAAATCTCTAATCTCCAGAATGCAGCAGATGTGTTTATACAAAACACATCTGCTAAAGTAAGCTTTCAACATAACCATGATTAATACATTTGTCCATTCATATTTGTCTTCTGTCATCACAAAGCTTAATTGTAACTATTGTGAAATTAGTTCTCTTTCCAATCATCAAAACTGATAGAATACGCATCCCCTCATGCCCCAATTTATATTATCATCCCATATTCCTTCCAGTGAGATTAGACATTTGATGTCTATCTGTAGGAGATCCCTCTTTTCTGTAGGAGATATAGAACAATTGTAGTCATTTTTTAACTAATACATAATTCAGAGGAAAGTCTGGGAAAGGCCCGAACTAATATTACCTCCCATCAACCCACCAATATTAAAGTCTGGTATTTTCAAAAAGCTGAGAAGATCTAGCAAAATACCTCAGGTACCTCTAATTCTGAAGGAAAGGATATAAGATTCAGCCAGAAATTTTGCATTAGATTTAATTTTTGTTTCTGCATAGTGTCCATTGATTAAAAAGATTGAAATCTCTGCACTAGGGTGTTAGCAGATAGATAATAATATAAAAATTAAGATAAGACCATTCTGATAGCGAATATGTCTTAAGTACCGTACCAAACTTGGTCTCTTAGTCATATCTCTTTTTTCCATTTTCATCTTTCTATTCTTGCAACTTCTTAATTTCTGGAAGGTTATCTGTGCCATTTCCCACCAGAAACTCCATTGGTTGCGGAAGACAATAAGGCAGCATTAAATTGCTGCAGACTGAAAGTTGATACGTATAGCACAGCTGGAGGCAAAAACAGAATGTGAAATGTCTCAGCTCCATGTGGGAAGACAGGACGTATATTTGCTAGCCCCTAAGTGCCATTAGGGAGACAATTAGTAGTATGTCATGGAAAGCAAGTCGCGTCCTTTGAGTGCTTATTGTTACGAGTTGAAAAGGGAGGGAAGCTATAAATACGCGTATGTCTAGAAGCTCGCCAATGAAACTGGGACATTCTGTTCAGTGGCCTCAAGAAATCTGCAACCATTTATAGGAAAGCGGGGGGGAAACACTTCTGAGCAGAAAGTTGTCTTATTGTAGGAAAAAAGCAGTGCAGTTTTCATTATCGGAATATAAGAACAAGTGCTTAAATAAATGAAGAAAGAACTAAATCTGGACAATTTCCCCCCCCCCCAAAAAAAATATTATATTTATATCACAATTAAATTGCCCATCCCCTTTTCTTCCTGCTACCAAGATACAAATCAGTTTCTGGCAAATAATAAAAATACAGACCCTCCTATCACTCTATGCTACCCATTCTGTGTTTGGGGAAAAGACCAAATAAAATTAAGCATAATTACCTTTTGTTGAGAGCACTAAATGGCATTATTAACATTACTTTACAATGCTTCTTTGAGGGAAAGTCAGATATTATAATTCACACTAAGAATTCTGTCTGTCCTTGAGAGGTAACTGGAGATGCATGATAGAAGGTGTTCCAGCTACAATAATTAGCTAGGTATTAATATTTGCGAATAGAAATATTACCCTGCTCCTATTTAATTTATACTGTTTTCCATTTTTTGAGGGGTCCAGTTAATAACACTGCTTATTATTTTTAAAACTCGACATTATGTGGTTTGTATGAACAGAATATTTGAGAAGCCTAGTTTTCCATGAACTTGCTCATAAGTAAAGTCTGCCCCCAGAGGCCCTTCTCCAAATTCTGCTTCCAAGACTGTTGCAATCAAAGTCGTCTTTTAACTTCCTATATTTGCAATTGTGGTAACTTTCCTAAATACATAGATACCCATTGAGCTGTTCACTGTCAGGGTAAGCAGCATTACACGAAGCAGAGAAAACAAAAGAAAATATGACTAAATCTAATTGGCACCAACACCATTCACTATTCCGTATTATCATTGCTTCCACCACAGCCAAATCCCATTTCATACACTGACCTTTTTCTCTTTTTGAGATCTTACCAACTCCAAGCTTGACTTTCTGAGTTCTCACTTCAATTCAACCCATTCATTCTACCCTCATATATTTGCTTTGCAATTTGATCCTCATTCATTCTGTCCAAATCACCAAACCATCTCTCTCTGTCTCTGTCTCTCTCTCTCTGTCTCTCTCTCTGTCTCTCTCTCTCTATCCCGCTCTCTCTCTCTCTCTTTCTCTCCCTCCCTCCCTTCCTCTCCAATATATAGCAGAAAAAGAGTCTTGAGAGTTAAGCTATTTCAGAATCTAGTTGTTCTGCTTTGGATACTATGAAGCATCCTCCCAGAAGTTAACAAAGAAAATGAGTCATGGAGAGGATGTCTAGCATCCCTGACAATACTTCAGACTTCTTGCGCCACACACTCTTCTTAAGTACACCAGGTGGAGTCCTTGGTGCTCTTTGAGTTTGGTCACTTGCTTGTAGATGTTTCATTACCCAACTAAGTAACAACATCAGTGGTTATGATACTGTAACCTTGCTGTTAGTTTTATGGGGGGGGGTGTTAATGATATGCGGAAATCTTACTCCATTCCTCAAATCAGGCCACATGCTATTTAATAACCTTTGACTTGTATTTTGCACACTTTCCCTCCACTTTTACGCTTTTAATAAACATTCTACAAAAGTATAAACTTTCTTCTATTTTAACTTTTCACCATTTATATATAAGTTGCAATAATTCACTGAATTTCACCCCATCAAGTACAGGTTCATTATCTTTCATACATTTATTTTCATATGTATGTTAGATCCCAAAATTTATCCAAAATTCACTGTAAATCATTTGGGTTCTCAGTAAGACATTTTATGCATAAAAAGTACATGTACATTCAAATTCGCAAGTAACAACCTTCTAAATTTATTTGTTAGAATGCATTCTTACCAGTTTATTATTTCTTATCAATTTATTCATAGATACATAAACCACTTACATATATTTGCCTTATTCCCTGATCATTGTTGACCCATCCATTTATTCCAACACATGCTTTACTTCTACCATATACCATTCATAATGCAATAATCTACAAACCTACAACATATTCATCAAATCAGTATGTTTTCTCCAAATAAGTAACCTACTGAAGAACAAAAATTTGATCTACAGAAACCCTGCCCTGCATAAAATCATATAGCAGTTTCCGGATTTTGCTCAGTCTTAGCTCTAGTACCTTTTAAGACATAATTCTGCCAAGCACCCTCCAGAGTACACTTAATAATCAAATCCTCCTTTAATTTCCACATTCATCCTTTCCACCTTTCCCATTATAAATGGCAGCCATAAATGCATTTTTCTAATTGAGAGGCAATTTTTCATCTTTTGATTTTCTTGTAATTGAAAAATAGTGTACCAATATATATGAATCAAGCAAATCAAATATTACTGTATAGCAAAATAGAATTACTGATAGTATTCCTGAGATATTGAGATACTTTCAAACTGCTATTGAGCCACTAAATTACTTCAAAAGTATCTTCTTCATTGAAAGCAAGTTAATCTATATCTATAAAAGAGAAGTGGGGTGCAGATGGGAGTTTGTATGTGCTCTATACAAACTTTCAGTTCTGCACCAATCTACCTCAAACTTGGCAGA